>JABUQX010023389.1:0-2500 GCA_015478945.1 Trachelipus rathkii
CGAGATAATAACATCTGATTTGTTTATGAGAAAATTGATGTAGTTTGTTTGTAAGATCATTACTTAGTTGTTTATTACATGATCGATGATTGTGTTAGATGACGTGAGCCTAGGTTATTTAGTTGTGTGCTGGGGTAATTTGTATGGTTTACCTTTATTGTAATTTTTTGCTAATGTCTATGTTATTCTATTAGGACTTAATTGATTGTTATTTACTCAAAACGAGTGACATCTGTATATGATGTTTGTTATTATTTCTAGTCCAGATGTTGGTTATCTTATGATAGATTGGTCCACTTTGTATAGTGGATTTTGTTAGATCATGCGGCTTTACCTGTTTAAGCTGGATTTATTGAGATTAAAGTTAGGATACATATCGCAGTATATTGTGTGACCTATTGGCATCATTATTAAACCTTTGACTAAGGTAGGGAATTTTCTTAGGATGTTAGCTGATTATTCATACACAATATATTATGTAAGTTTTGCCTTTATTCTTAGTTGTCGGTTATGATTTGGTTAGCTTTAATTGAAGCTAAAGCTTTGTTGGTTATACAATTATATTTCGATTGGTTGGTATTATAAAGAAACTTATTTTTGTGTTATCTGTTTGGATAAAATTTTGTTTATTGTTACCTTCATAGCTGCACTCTGAGCATTTAACTGAAATGAAACCTAACTAAATATTAAAATCTTGTTTAATATATAACTTCTCCTGTGCCAATGTAATTAACCTGTTAATATTGTTGTAGATAATGCTTGGATAAAAGTATGTATATGGTTACTGTTTTGTGTATGCTAATTGTTAGTTTACTTTACTAGGTGTTTATTAATGTGGTGGAAGCTTTGTTAATGTTAACTACTTTATTCTTGCCTAATGGTTTGTGTTAGTTCTTGTCTGTTGTATTCATTATTTCTTTAGTCATGGGATTGTATGCATGTTAGCTATATTAATATGAAAACCTTGTTATGTTTGCATATATTTCAATGTTATTATTATATTATTTAGAAACTTCATTTTGTCACTATTGTGTTATTTTTCCGAAATGATATGTCGTAGAATGCTACGTAATATTTTCAGTTGTTTAATGTAATAATTTATACATTGGATATTGGTTTTTTGTATGAAGAGTTACACCTTGAATAAAATATACTTGTAAATAGTTTACGTTTTTGTAATGCTGTGCTAGGTTTACTTTAACTGCTATTATTACGTATGGAACTTTTGTTATTTGTTTTAGTTGTTAAATTCTAGCGTAGAGGTGTTGTTATTTTGTTTTGTCCATTGGCTGCCTTAATTACTTTAAGTTCTGGTAATTTAGCTATTGTTTAGCTTTATAATGGAAACAAGATTTAACGTTTAGTATATTATTCAGTTGTTTGTGTATAAATTAAACCCTTGTACAAAATTAACTTATGTTATTGTGTTGTTTGTTTGTTGTTGTTTGTTTGTTGTTGTTGTGTTGTTGTTGTTGTTGTTTGTTTGTTAGTAGTTGTTGTTGTTGATACGTTAAAGTGCACTTATTAAAATTATGGATTAACCTTTTTTTCACATCTTTGCGCCCTGAAACGCTAGCCCCGTTCCTTAATCATATCTCCTTTTTGCGTTGTTATTCTTGTTACTTCTTTCTGAATTTGGTTTATGAAATAAGAATTCTTCATTACCTATAATTGTTTTTAGCTTGCATACGATTTCCTGTTTCAGTAGGTTTATATTTTTTCGCTTGTTTATTCTTGGGTACGTGATGACAACTGTCCCCGCTATACTCTTCCCGTCTGTTTGTTTGTACTTTCACGGAGGAAGCCTTTCCGGTTATTTCCCTTAATGTGGTGTTCAAGTTATATAATTATCTGTCAACCTGAATGATACCGGATACCATGTTGCTTGTATCCTGCCTAGAGTAAGTCAAATAATAGAACCTTTTATTCCGTTTTGTGCTGATTTGGATCTCATTTTCAAAGAATTATGGTACATCGCTGCTGCAATGCTAAGAGGATATAGGGTATGTTATACCAATGGTTCCGATGAGTAGTGTAATTATCTTGTCTATAGGTGACAGTGATGAGAGGTTCATAATAGAATATTTGACGCTGTCGTTTCTCATCATGCTGACGGATTATTATACCTCTTTTTGAATGTTCGCACTATGTGGAAACCCTCGATTGTGAACTTACATGCGTACGTGATATATTTTTGTTTCACAGATTTCCGATTACATTCTGAATATATTATCCACATCATTGTTTAAAATAAAAAACAAATTTATACATCAACCATCTTAAACGATTGTTGCATACTTGATCGACATAATTAACATTAGCCATCAATGTTGTGTATTATCTATGATTATTTTACACCGAATTACATGTTGGTTCCCTGTATATATTACATTAATATCGGTTTAGTGCATTAATATTAATATCAGTCACTGGATAAGTTTATATTTTATCTTCTCTTGTTATGAGAGAATGAGTGCTGCTGAATCAAATTATGCCGAAA
>JABUQX010023389.1:12500-24389 GCA_015478945.1 Trachelipus rathkii
TAACGCTTCTTCTTGTTCACTACGACCTCGATTCCTTCTTGTTGGGAAGAGTTACCCTTGCTTTAAACTTCTTCTAAAAATGGGAAACAATAATACCCTCTAGCTATCTCATTAACCATTCGTTCTTTCGAAATTCTCAAATCTACCATTAATGGTAAGATATTGAAGCATCATCTTAATTTTCTTATCTTATATTTTATCGTGAGAATGGCATTGCCAAGAAACGCTCATCTAGCTATCTTCTTTCCCTCCTCTCTAATTCTTGATCCTCTGCTCTTTAGTATTTCGATAAATCTTTAAATTTGAAGAAAGTCTTTGATTTTTAAAATTCACTCTTTCGGTATTTATCTTCTCTAATTCTTTTTCGTTTTGTAAGCATCACTAAAGACGCCACCGCAATCTTTTAAACCTATTAATAGTTGTTATGTTCCTCAGGGTTCTACCCTATCCCCAATTCTTTTTCTATTTTTTATCAATGACCTTCCTTGTGTTACTTCTTCACATTTTCACTCTTTCGCTGACGATTCAACCATCCATTATTCCTTTCATTTTCAATGGCGTTCTATCTAACTTTAGATCCAACTGACTCCTGACGTTTCTCGCATTTTTAATTGGGTTACAGAAAACATGATTGTTTTCAATGCCTCAGAAACCCAATTTCTTTATCTCTCACGTAGACAAAATCTTTCACAGAGCTAATATATCTTTTTTGAAAGCACAATTTAAGCTTTCCTCTTTCAAATAGTTTTGGGGTTTCCTTTTCACGTGACCTTTCTTGGAAGGTTCACGTGACCTTTCTTTGAAGAATCACGTGACCTTGCTTTGAAAGATTACGTAATCTTTCTTCGAAGGATCACGTGACCTGTTTCGCAGTATTACGTGACCTTTCTTTGAAGCATTGCGTGATCTTTCTTTGAAGTATTACGTGACCTTTCTTTGAAGCAATCCACGTGATCTTTTCTGAGAGACTACCTTCTTTGAATTCACGTGATCTTTATTGGAAGGATCACGTGACCTTTATTAGATGGATCACATTATTTCTCTTTCTAATGAGCTTTTAAAAGGTTAAATGTTTTGGTATGTCTTTTGAAGATTTTCACACCACTCAATTTGTTTTCTGTCCTGCATTAAAAAGTTGCTTTTTCTTGGGTAGGTGGAGTCTATGTCGTTTCTTCTTATTATCACTCTTACTGTCACTGGCTCCCTCCAATCTCTATACTGTCCCGTCGACCTGTTGTATCACTTCTTTCACGCTATCAGTATTACAACACACACACACACTCTTCTCCCAAACTCTCAAATTGTATTCCTCTTCCTCCGTTGAAAGTGAGTGCGATTCGTACCATCTACATTCTACATAACACAAACATGAACCATACTTCATTTCTGCCCTTCTATTTTCCTCACTTCTTTCTATGACTTAAGCACCTTCAAACATCAATTATCGCATTCACGTCGGACCTTCATTGACTCAAGTTTTATTTAAATTCTCACAACTTTTGTAAATTCCATGAAACCCTGTGAGTAGTATAAGATGGATTCCGGAGGTAAATATAGGCGCATAGCGCTAGCTACCCACCTACCTTTTTGACCGCGACCTTTTTTGACTTACCTTTTTTGAGCTCGAATTTTTTGGGCCTTGACCTTCTTCGACCAACCCTTTGGCTTTCATGCGGTCAATTTGCCCACGTAATTTTCGGCCACCTAATTTTTGGCAACCCGAAGTTTTGCAACCAATTTTTTGAACCTAATTTTGTACCCTTCGAGAAGCGTTCGCAAACGTTGCGTAGCAACCTTTGTACGTACCCCACCCTAATTTTTTCGACCACCTGTTGTCTTCCATGTATTTTCCCACGTAATTTTTGGCCACCAATTTAGGGGCTTAGCCGCTTTTGATGTCTTTACCTGTTGACCATGATATTTCGCTGGCCTTGCATATACACGGGTCAATTTGCCCGTAATTTTTTGTCCTTTCCTTAAGGGCTAGCCCTTTTTGATGTCTTAACCTTTTGACATGATTATTCGCTTACCTTGCAGATTTACCATGGGACAATTTTTACACGGTAATTTTGTCCTTCTTTAGGCTTAGCCTTTTGATGTTCTTAACCTTGTTTGACATGATTTCGGCTGGCCTGCCTGATACCATGGCCAATTTTGCCACGCTAATTTTTTGGCCATCTGTGTCCCACCGTCACATATTTCGGTCACATCTATACACGCGCGCGCGCGCAACACACACACACACACACACACACACACACACACACACACACACACACACACACACACTTATACATACATTCACTATGACACTTACACTCACCCATAGATACTTACCACTTACATCACTTATACACACGCTACAAACACACGACAAATCCTTGGTTCTCCATGGCTCAATTTTGACCCACCCTAATTTGGAACCCTAATTTTCGAAACCTTTGGTCTTCCAGGGTGCAATTTTGAGAACCAAATTTTCGGTCAACCCTTTTGTATTCTACGGTAAACTTTTATGCCTCAGCTTTGATGCCTCACCTTTGATGCCCCAACTTTTGCCTCAACTTTAATTCCCCAGCTTTGATGCCTCACCTTTGTTGATGCCTCACTTTGATGCTCAACTTTGATGCCTCAACTTTTATGCTCAACTATGATGTGTCATCTTTGATGACTATATTGTGTTCAGCTTGATACCTCAGATTTATTTGATGGTTCAACTTGATTTTCCCAATCAAGAAGGAGTAGCTAGTGATTTCTATTAGTTCTAGAGTATTAATGAGTGCCAGTGAGTGCCAAGGTTGAGTGCCAAGTGAGTGCCATATAGTGCCACTTTTTCAAGAGTTGCAATGAGTGCCAAAGTGAGTGCCACATGTGCCAACTGAGTGCCACATAGTGCAACTGAGTGCACTTTTTCAAGCCTTTTCTAGCCTCCCCTGAGCTACGAATAGCCCTAATATGGTGTCTACCCCTAGGTAATAGGGTATGAGGAATCGAATGGTATATTACAAGCTGCTAAGATGCTTCCTACTATGAGTTAATTTTTATAACACTTATAACCACTACACTCGCCATAGGACACTTACACTACCCCACCATACACTACACTCAACCACGGCACCAGTACACTTACACTCACACACTCGAAGCCCAATTTTGTTGCCTCATCTTTGACTCATCTTTGATGAAGGCATCTTTGATACCACTTATTATGAGTCATCTTGCATGACCATGCTTTGTCGTACCTCTAGATTTCAATAAGCCTGCCCCACAGACGCAGCATGATCCACGCGCGAAGGCCATGACCCCACCGAGTGCGTCCGCCGCGTCCCACGCGCGTGCGCCGCAGGCGCCAATCCCGCGTACCCGCCGCGCGTGCGCCGCAGCGCAATATTCCGCACGAAATGAAAAATATATATATACTATAGTCATCATTTTTATTTCTTACTTAAACATTTTTATTAAAACATTTTCGCGAACTAATTATGGTCCATAAGGACATCTTTTATATTTACTTAATACTTTATAATTATTAAATTTTTAAAAATTGTATGTAAGAAGAAAAAAACCAGAGTGCCTGATATATAAACATTTTATTTACTACAACTGTACGAAATTTTATTAAAAACATTAACATTACATACCTTAAAGCAGTAAATCAGTAAATCAAATAGAGGTTACCTAACACCTAAGATTAGTATGCTTTGTTTACTCTTTACTCTTTAACTCATGTTTTACTGCTTTAACTCATATGTTTTACTGCTTTAACTCACATAATTATTAAAATTACATACCTTAAAGCAGTAAATCAGTAAATCAATAGAGGTGTTACATAGCAACAAGTAGTTAGTATGCTTTTGTTTTACGCTTACTGCCTTTACTCATTTTACTCTTTAACTCATATGTTTTACTGCTATACTCAAATATTTATTAACATTACATACCTTAAAGCCAGTAAATCAGTAAAATCAATAAGATCTTACATAGCACCAAGCATTAGTATGCCTTTTGTTTACTGTTTACTGCTTTAAACTCATCGTTTACTCTTACTCATGTTTTACTGCTCTAACTCATATATTTATTAACAATTACATACCTAAAAGCAGTAATCATAATAAGAGGTGTACCTAACACCAAGGGGATATATGCTTTGTTTACTGCTTACTGCTTTAACGCATGTTTACTGCTGTAACATGTTTTACTGCTATTAACTCGATATGTCATTACTGCTTTAACTCATATGTTTTACTGCTTTAACTCATGTTTTACTGCTTTTAACTCATATGTTATACTGCTTTAACTCATGTTACTGCTTTACCAATATTTATTAACATTATGTTTTTTATTTTGTTTAATACTTTTATTTATTTTATTTATTTCATTTATTTTATATTATTTTTATTATTTATTAATTTATTTTATTTTTATATTATACTCAGTGTTATTTACTTTATGCCTAAGTTTATATTATTTTAGAACACACATACACACACACACACAACACACACACACACACACCATTACACTTATACACACATCACTATGACACTTAGAGCACACATTCACTATGACACTTACATTTACCATAGACACTTACATTTACACTATACACACGCCTCACACACCACACACACACACACACTTACACTTATACACACATTCACTATTGCACTTACATTTACCATAGACACTACATTTACACATACACACACACACACACAGATTTACTTACACTCACACACAGATTTACTTACACACGCAAATTTACTTACACTCACACAGATTTACTTACACTCACACGATTTACTTACACACACAATTTACTTACACCACACACAGATTTAACTTACACCACACACACAATACACCCACACACACGCACACTCACTTACAAAACTTATAACGTATAATTTATTAAAACATTTATGTTTTAATTAAAACACGTACATTTATAATTACTCATTCAAATATAACTAAAATTATTTCAAAGTTCTTGAAAACTTCTTTAATAAATCAATCATTATCTTTGACCAAAGAATTTTTATTAACTGTTAATACTTTTGTTTTATAAATTTTATAACTATCAAGTTTTAAATAACTTTTACTAAAATTTTATGAAATTTTATTAAAAACATATATTTTACGTCCCTTAAAGCATAAATCAGTGAATCAGTAAGGTCAGCCCCTAGCACCCTCTAACCCAGCTATGCCACGTTTTGTTCTATTAACTTACTGCTTTTACATCATCTATAGCCATGTAATAAGTATAAAAATACAAAATAAGTTCTTCTTGCTAACATAACAGTATTATATAAAACATCTAAGTTTGGTTGGAAAGCACAATATTTTTCTTTTTTTTTTTTTTTCTTTTTTTTTTTTTTTTTTTTTTTTTTTTTTTTTTTTTTTTTCACTTACCATTTATATTATTCGATCGAAGTTTCCCAAAAATATATTTAAAGTTTTTTAAATGATGCAATCTTCTTGAGATATTATTATTATTATCTATGTACATTGACAATCCATCCCGAGAAAAAACACAAAAACCCGCACTCCTTACAGATACGAAATGACCTCTCTCTGTAAAATTTTGAAATAACTACTTTATATGTCATAAATTTAGATAACCTTTTTGTAGCTCCGGGCGATTTAGCTATTCCAGTCAAAAATATAATTCAAACTGACCTTTTTCTGTAAATGTGGTGCAATAACAGGCTTATCCTAAATTTAGGCTAAATTTAGGATAAGCCTTTTTGTATCCAGGTGATTAAGCCTAATACCAGGTCAAAGGTAATTCCAGTATGACAAGAAATCATTGTTATTAGTATTATTTTATATAAAATATATTTCAAAACTGAAACATGCTGGATCGCGTAAGATCCTTTAAGCAAGTAAGAAGGAAATGTTTCCTTACTTGTGATTGGTCGGAAGTAATCCTAATCTCTATATGACCTCGTATGATTGGTCGAGAATTATTTTATCGGCTTTTGAAAATTAACTTTGTTCTTTAAACTTGTATTTGAGCAGGTGTGTTTTATTATCTTTTAGACCCAACTCATTTTAAAATCATAGTCATTTTAGCTGTTAAGCCGTGCACAAGTTATCTGATTTGTATTAAAAGTGCTTTATTTTTACTAAGTGTATATCATATTTATAATAAAATACTTACATTGAGAAATAATTATTAATTTCACTGAATAGATAATAATTAATCCACTAGATTTATAGTAGATCCGTGAAGCACAACGCAAGAGCGCCCGCAAGCGCGACCCGCAGTGTTCACGAACCGCAGTGAACCAGCCCGCGTAATATTTACTACAGCGTCGCTAAAGATCTTGCCCGTCGAATTCAAAGCTGTGGCATGCTTCCTAAGGTGATATCTTTTGGACACTCCCATTCAGTATGATAATATTAGTTTGTGTACTGTATCAGGGTATATTTACGAATATTATAACATATGTTCAATCGCATTGTTTATTCTTAAAGTTCCTCGGTATCATCAGTGGTTTATACAAACCAAGGAAGATATTCTCGATGGTTGCCGCATGCATACAACATCTGATATAAAAGAGGTATGAACTTACATACTCGATGTAATTTTGAAGTATAATGATTTGATACCAATACTGGAAATCCATAAAGAGAAATTACGGTTTGTACAATGAGGGGAGTTTATTATGCATGTACACACATTGTGTATTTAATTAATTAATATAGTAATTATGTAATAATATTTTAGATTAAACAACTTTTTTTCATAACTTAAACATAGAGAAGATTAAAACCGTAAAGACATACCTTGAAAAGGGAGAGTATGGGACAACTTCTATACAATAAACTCTAGCGTATATAGGTGAACTCTTAAGGCATATAAAACTTGTTTTACATTCCTTAAAGATAATAAGATCTTAAATGCCATACCACAAAGAGGCATGCCTACTTCACAGCCGAGTATTTGTTCTATTATCCCTCAAGGATTATAACTTTTTAGGATAAAATAATATTTACGCCGCGGGTTACATGCGTCGGCTTCCGCACCGCAGTCGCGCTTGCGGGGCTCTGCGTTTTCTGGACTTCACGTAGTTCTACTAAAATCTAGTGAATTAATTATTAATTCTATCCTAGTGAAATTAATAATTATTCCTCACTGTAAGTATTTATTAAAAAGAATTATATAAACAATAAAAACACTATTAATTACAAATCAGATAACTGATGCACCGCTTAAACAGCTAAAAACTATGATTTAAAAATGAGCTTGGGGTCTAAAATAAAAAAACACACCTGCTCAATTACAAGTTTAAAGAACAACAAAGTTTATTTTCAAAAGACGATAAAATTAATTCCGACCAATTCACATACGAGGTCAATATTAGAGATAAGGATTACTCACGACCCATCAACAAGTAAGGAAAACATTTCCTTCTTAACTGCTTAAAGGATCTTACCGATGCAAAGAAAAGATTTGAAAATATATTTATAAAAAGAATAATCAATACATAACAATGATTGTCTTATACTGGAATTACCTATTTACCTGTATTAGGCTTAAACAGCATGGAACAAAAAGGCTTAGCAAATTTAGGCCTAAATTAGGCCTAACGTAGTAGTGCACCACATTTTACAAGAAAAGGTCAGTTTGGAAATATATTTTGACCTTGGAATTAGCCTAATCCCCGGGCTACAAAAAGGATTATCTAAAATTTAGACCTAAAGTAGTTTTTTCAACAGATTTTACAGAGAGAGGTCAGATTCGTATCTGTAAGGAGGCGGGTTGTTGTGTTTTCTGTGAATGGATTGTCAAGTACATAGATAATTAATAAAATCATACAAGAAATCCGAAATTATTTAAAAAACCTTTGAAATATTTTTAGGTAACATCGAGTGAAAAATATAAATGTTAAGTGATAATTGTTATTTTTAAATTAAAACTATAGAATGATTTTAATAAAACTACATGTTATGTTAGCAGAGAGAACTTATTTGTTATTTTTAATACTAATTACGATGGCTAAGGATGTAAAGCAGTAGCTCAATAGACAAAACGTGCATAGCTTGTGTAGAGGGTCTATCGGGCTGACCTTACTTGAGTTTACTGATTTATTGCTTTAAGGTACGTAAAATATTATGTTTTTAATAAAATTTCATGCAATGTTAGTAAAATTTTGGTTAAAACGCTTATAGAAATAAAAATTTTAAAGTCCAATATCCACAGTTAATAATAAATTCGTTGTTTTCAAAGATAATGATTGATTTATTATAGAAGTTTAAGAAACTTTGAAATAATTTAGTTATATTGAAAGAGTAATATAAATGTACGTGTTTTAATTAAACATAAAAATGTTTTAATAATTATACGTATATATGTGTAATGAGTAGTGCGTGTGTGTGGGTGTATGTGTGTGTGTGTGTGGTAAGTAAATCTGTTGTGTGATTTTGCTTAAATTTGGTGTATAAGTAAATCTTGACGTGTGAGTGTAACTAAATCTGTGTGAGTGTAAGTAAATCTGCGTGTTAAGTAAATCTGGGTGTGAGTGTAAGTAAACCTCTGTGTGTGTGTGTGTGGTAAGTGTAAATGTAATGTCTATGCGGTAAATGTAAGTGTGCATAGTGAATGTGTGTATAGTGTAATTGTGTGTGTGTGGTGTGTGTGAGGGAGGTATAACTGTAAATGTAAGTGTCTATGGGGTAATGTAAGTTATCACATGACGTGTGTACATAACTTGTCATAACTTAATTCCGCTGCGTGAAACGTGTGTTTGTGTGTGTGCGTGTGTGTGGTTGTGTGTATGTGTGTTCTAAATAATAATAAACAATAGGCATGAATAAATAACACTAAGTATAATAATAAAAATAAAAAATAAAATAATTAAAAAATAATAAACAATATAATAAAAATAAATAAAATATAATAAATATAAAAATATTAAACAAAATTAAAAAACATAATGTTAAAAACATATAGGTTAAAGCAGTAAAACAATAGGATTAAAGCAGTAAAACATATGAGTTAAAGCAGTAAAACAGAGTTAAAGCAGTTAAAACATGAGTTAAAGCAGTAAGCAGCTAAAACAAAAGATACTAATCCCCCCTGCGTGTTAGTCACCTCTATTGATTACTGATTTACTGCTTTAAGGTATGTAATGTAATAAATATATGAGTTAAAGCAGTAAAAACATATGAGTTAAAAGCAGTAAAACAATGAGTTAAAGCAAAGCAGTAAAACAGTAAAACAAAGCATTACTAATCCCCTTGGTGCTATGTAGCATCTCTATTGATTTACTATTTTACTGCTTTAAGGTATTTTGTAATGTTAATAAAATATATGAGTTAACAGTAAAAACATATGAGTTAAAGCATAAAACATGAGTTAAAGGCAGTTTTTTTTTTAAAGCAGCTAAAACAAAAGTATTACTAAGCCCCTGTTTGCTATTGTAAACACCTATATTGAATTTACTATTTACTGCTTAAGATATTTAATTTTTAAATAAATATGTGAGTTAAAGCAGCAATAAAACATATGATTAAAGCAGTAAAACATGAGTTTAAAGCAGGTAAAGCAGTAAAACAAAAGCATACTTAACCCCTTAGGTGTTAGTAACACCTCTATTGATTTACTGATTTACTGCTTCAAGTTATGTATGTTTAATAAAATTTCGACAATTGTAGTAAAATAAAATGTTTATATATCAGACACTCTGTTTTTTTTCTTCTTACATACAAATTTTTAAAAATTTATAAATTAAAAAGTATTAAGTAAACATATAAAAGATGTCTGTAATGAGTGACAGTTTAGGTTCGCGATAATGTTTTACATAAAATGTTTAATATGAATAAAATGAATGGACTCATAGTTATATATATATTTTTCATTTCCGCAGGAATATTGCGCCTGCGGACACGACGGCGCAGCGCGTGTACGCGGATATGGCGCCTGCGGGCGCACGCGGCGCGGTAGGGACGCGGCGGGACGGCACCTGGCGCGTGCGGTGGGCCTTCGCGCGCGCTGGATTCATGCTGCGTCCTGTGGCAGCTTATTGCATCTAGAGCGTAGACAAAAGATGAGGTCATCCAAAAGATGAATCATCAATTTGTGGTATCAAGACTTCATCAAAATGATCATCAGAAGATGATGCACAAAAATTGAGAGTCGATTGTTGAGTGAGTGTAAGTGTACACTGTGCCGTGTGAGTGTAAGTGTATATTGGGCTTGTAAGTGTCATGGCGATGTGTAAGTGCTTATAAGTGGTATAAAAATACTAACTCATAGTAGGAAGCTTCCTAGCAACTTGTAATACACCAATCGAGTCCTCATACCTTATTACCTAGGGGTAGACACCCATATAGGGGCTATTCTAGGCTCAGGGGAGGCTAGAAAGGCTTGAAAAAAAGTGGCACTCAGTTGCACTATGTGCACTCACTTGGCACTACTATGGGCACTCACTTGGCACTCATTGCACTCATTGGCACTCACTTGGCACTCTTGGACTCACTGGCACTCACCTGCACTTTCACCCCCACACAACCAGAAAACCCCCCACCCCCCAAAACCCCAACAAACCCCATGGCGACTCATCTAATACTCATAGAAAACTACCAATAGAACATCACTAGATACTCCTTACCTTGATTGGGAACCATCAAGTTGAACCAGCAATAAACTGAGTTCATCAAGAACGAACCAACAATATAGTTACCATCAAAGATGAACCATAAAGTTGAGCCATAAAAGTTGAGCCATCAAGGTTGAGCCATCAAATTGAGCCATCAACAAAAGTGAGGCATCAAAGCTGGGGCATTAAAGTTGAGACAAAAGTTGGGGCATAAAGTCTGAGCCATCAAAGCTGAGCGATCAAAATGTCCGTAGAATACAAAAGGGTGACGAAAAATTTCGGGTTCTCAAAATTGCCACCCTGCGAAGACAAAGGGTTGTCCGAAAAATTTAGGTTCTCAAAATAGCGTGGGCCAAAAATGACCAATGGAAGACCAAAGGATTGGTCGTGTGTTTGTACGTGTGAATAAGTGTAAATGTAAGTGCAAGATCTATGGGTGAGTGTAAGTTTCATAGTGAATGTATGTATAAGTGGGTGTGGTGTGTGTGTGTTGTGTGTGTGTGTGTGTGTGTGCTCGTGTGTTGAGCTCGCGCGTGATTAGAAAATCGTGAACGAAATATGTGAAGGGTGGGACACGAGTGGCCAAAAATTTTAGATGGGCCAAAATTTGCCATGGTTCAGGCAAAGGCAAAAAGCCAAAATCACTGTAAACAAGCTTAAGACATCAAAAAAGGTCTAAGCCCCTAAAGGGAAGGACAAACAATTACCGTGGGTCAAAATTGACCCATGTATCTGGCAAGGTCAGGCCGAAAATATCATGTCAAACAGGTTAAACATCAAAAAGGCTAAGCCCCTAAAGAAGGACAAAAAAATTACCGGGCCAAAATGACCGTGGTATATGGCAAGCCAAGCCGAAATATCTGGTCAACAAAGGTAAGACATCAAAAACGGCTAAGCCCCTAAAGGGTGGCCAAAAATTACCTTGGGCAAAAAAATGACCATGAGATTGACCAAAGGGTTGGTCGAAAAAATAGGGTGGGGTACGTACAACGGTTGCTTACGCAACGGTTTGGCGCAACCCTTCTTAGGTTGCAAAAATAGCGTTTGCCCAAAAATTAGGGTTGCCAAAAAAATTAGGGTTTGCAAAAAATTAGGGTGCCAAAACTTAGTGACCGAAAAAATTACGTGCCAAAAATTCGACCATGAAAGACCAAAGGGTTGTCGAAATATCATGAGCCCAAAAAATTCGAGCTCAAAAAAGGTCAAGGTCAGGTAAAAATTGGGCTTCAAAAAAGGTCAAGGTCAAAAAAAGTCGCGGTCAAAAAGGTCAGTGCAGACGCCTAGC
>JABUQX010023390.1:5000-24374 GCA_015478945.1 Trachelipus rathkii
TTAATCAATTGTGGCTAAAACTCGAAATATATTATATATATATATATATATATATATATATATATATATATATATATATATATATATATATATATATATATATATATATATATATATATATATATATATATATATATATATATATATATATATATATATATATATATATATATATATATATAATTGGAGAGACTCTTGGAATATAAGAATTGGAGGTGATCTCCGCAATTAATTAGTATATATATATATATATATATATATATATATATATATATATATATATATATATATATATATATATATATATATATATATATATATATATATATGTATATATGCTCATATATATATATATATACCCTCATATATATAATAACCAACCTTATAATAACTTCTTAGCACCAATAACAATATAATATATAAAGAATATATATATATTACTTGTTTAATATATATATATATATATATATATATATATATATAATATATATATATATATATATATATATATATATATATATATACATATATCGAATATGTTTACAAATCTTATAAAAACATATATATGTATTACTGTATGAATAAAATTAATAGTGCCAGTTTTGTGTTGCCGGGCCGAATTGGCCTCTTTTTGTGGCTCCGTCTCAGCTCCGGCTCAGGTCCCAAGAATTTCGGCTCCGTCTCCGGCAGACCCCCAAAGATTTCGGTTCCGGTCCGACCGGCTCCAGTCCCTCAAAATTTCGGCTCCGACTCCGGTCCCTGACTCCGGCTCCACCGTCCTTAAAGATCCCGGCTCCGGCTCGCGAACAATCAGCTGAGGCTGAAATTAATTTCATAACGGAAATCGCCAGCAATTCTATATATATATATATATATATATATATATATATATATATATATATATATATATATATATATATATATATATATATATATATTATATATATATTAAAAACATAGGTATCGTGTTATGTGTCTACACCTCTATATATATATAGATTGTATTATTTCGAACAAATTTCATAAAACTGAAGTAAAAATACGTAAAGTCAAATTGAAACTATAGTAATAAAGCAGCTTCACACCTTTAAAAATATTTTAAAAAAAAGTTTAAATCTATGTAAACTAACGTAACTCAACATAACCTTACTTAACGTATCATAACCTCACTTAATGTAATTTATTTTTATATTTATAATTTATTTCGGGTATATTCTATGATGTAGCATATGCCATGCTAGAAGTGCTAGAAAATTATACATGCAGGAGCGATGTGTGACATCACTTCTAGCACATACGAAATGTGATTGATACTATATATATATATATATATATATATATATATATATATATATATATATATATATATATATATATATATATATATATATATATATATATATATATAATAAAGAACTACTTTATCGTAGCAATTTATATTTATAAAGAGAATATTGCCTTTGGATTTATAGATGGTGATTCAATGAAATTCTTTAATTTTTACTCTCCGCGTTATAATTACAAATTGCACTCAACTGTAAAACATACTTAGCGGCGGGCTTTCATCTCGTATACGAGATCTTTGGCCTGGCGAGGATCTCGTATATCGAAGGATATGGTCCAGTTGAGGTGCAATTTGCGAGCTAACGGGAACATTGGATACCATCTATAAATCAAGACATGTCTCTTTGCTATATATATTCAACATGTATATATATATATGTATGTAGTAATAATAATATATGTAATAATAACCAGCAATAATAACAACTGTAACATAACCAGCAACCAACCTTAACCTTAAGATTGCCTGCCTTATATAATAATAATAACAACTTAACAATATAATATGTATATACGCACCATATGTAATATAATATATATATATATATATATCTTCATATAACAACAACGTAATAATATGTATATATGCCAACGCTATATGCACTTCGCTGCTGCTGCTGCTTAACATAACCTTATATATATATATATATATATGCTATATATATATATATATATATATATATATATATATATATATATATATATATATATATATATATATATATATATTATTGGCTTCACACTTTCTTAATCTAACCACACTTAACAAAACTGAAAATAACCTGCCTGCTTAGCAATACCGCGACCGTACGCCATAAACGTAGCGTTACCGCGATCTTATTCTGTGTAAATTGTTTTCATTCCTTTAAAAGAGAAATTTACAAAGCTACTGCTATTTTTAGACACCAAGTTACAACACTACTACTAATTCAATGCTTGTTAAAAGTATTTTCGTAAAAATGGTATAAATAAAATAATCTTAAAATTTTTTGTATCCGAATGCGCTTAACTGATTGAATTGGCTGGATAATTAAAACTCCTGGGTGAATATTTAAAAGGATCCATATATATATATATATATATATATATATATATATATACTAACATATATATATATATATATATATATATATATATATATAACTATATATATTATATATATATATATATATATATACATATATATATATATACTAGTCAAAATTAACGTACCACTGGCTCATATGTCGTTAACAGGTTAGAGAAAGGACCAGAACGCTGTGTAACTTTATTATGCAAAATACCATAGCATCAGGGACACAATATACAGCGCTGTAATAGTGTTGGGGTTGTATAAAGTCTGCCATCGCTAAAATTAGGGGAAATGACAAACTACGTAATTCCAGCTTTGGTGATTGGGGAAAGGTTATGGCGGGGGCATGCTGAGTAGGTGGTTCATTCAGGTGTGAATTTAGTTAATACAACCATGAAAATAATTGCTCGTCGACTAACGCGTGGTAAGTGCGTACAGATTACCACAATCCGTGACAAGAGTAAGGGTACCGTGAACTCGGTCGACGGTTTTGTGTAGCTGGTGTAGCACACACAGCCATTGCACGGGTCGTGCAGCGGTACCACGACACCTAGGAGCACGCAAGGCGGTGGGGCAAGACCACGCCCGCCACGACTGGCCGTTTTGGCATGCGTATGCGGGAGAGACCGTCACTCAACAGCAAGGCATCTTTAAATATAGCTGCAGGAGGTACATGGGGCCCGTTTGAGTGATAATACAATACGACGATGGCTCGCGGAACACAATTTGCTGTTACGGAGGCTGGCCATAATACCACGACACCCCAGGTAGCATCGGCGGGCGCGACTAGCATTTCCCCGGGAACACCTGTATTGGACCGTCGGCGATTGGGCGAAAGCGCTGTTTACGGATGAGTCCAGAGTCAGTCTTTACCCCTCCAATCTGCGATCCAGAGACTATCGACGACCTAGTGAGAGGTACGCGAAATGCAATATGCGGGAGGTATAGTCATTTGGAGGTGGATCTTTCATAGTCTTGGGTGACATATCTTTAACGGGTCGAACAGAGTTGCATGTCCTAGATGGCGGTTCCCTAACCGCCGCATGGTACATTCCAGACATCCTTGATCCGTACGTCGTGCCATATGTCCTCTACATCGGTGACGGATTCATTCTAATACATGACAACACAAGATCTCACAAGACCAGATGTTTCACGACGATACATAACGACGATAAATATCAGAACATTGGATTGAGCCAGCATACAGTTCCGATCTAAAAACAATTGATCGTCTGTAGGACTTGTTGAAACTGCGGTTGTGACAGCTAGGACCACCGCCAGGAACCCTCCAGGAGCTGTGACAGGCGGTGCGTGGCGTGTTGGATCAGATTTCAGTGGAGGAAATTTGGCACCTCATTGAGAGCATGCCACGACGGTGCCAAGCCGTCATCCGTACAAGAGGTGGCCATACATGTTATTGAGTAACTCCATCCACACAAACCCTTCACCGCGATAACGTCCCACGTTGGAGGAAAAGCATCGGCCATATACATTACCCATTCGCAGACCCCTTAGGGGATTCCAAGGGCACTTTGGCAATCTTACCACTGTATAATATGTCCCCGACGCTATGTTACTTGCATGATAAAGTTACACAGACTTCTAGTCCTATCTGTAACCTGCTAACGTCAAATGAGCTAGTGGTGCGTTAATTTTGACGAGTAGTATGTATGGATCTAGTATGGACCTAGTATGATTTGTTTCTTATATATATATATATATATATATATATATATATATATATATATATATATATATATATATATATATATATATATATATATATATATATATATATATATATATATATATATATATATAATCAATTGAAAATTATGAACTTCCATGTTTTTAAATTTTTTATTCACCTTAATGCTACAAAAAGCGAGACTCTTCTATTATAAAATTTTAATTTTCCATTTATTTAAACACAAAAAGAATTTTTTTCTTTTAAATTGGATAATTTACTGCTACATATTTCCTTTCATTTAATGTTTATTGCAGAAATTTAATTTAGAAAGAAAATTACAATTAGGCTTTATATATATATATATATATATATATATATATATATATATATTTTTGGATATATATATATATATATACTATATATATATATATATATATATATATATATATATATATATATATATATATATATATATATATATATATATATATATATATATATATATATATGTAAAAAAAATTTTTTGGATGGCTAAATGAATATTCAGTCAAAAATAAATAAGAAGCTAAATAAAAAGATGTACTTACATTATAAACAGTCCTAATATCCTGGTGTTAAGGAATAGTCGTGTAACAGAGATTTGGGTTCTACGACCGGTTTTGTGGAGGGGATTCGCCATAAGGCGAAGTAAGTTGAGTTCAACCAAGTTCATCTTATTGTGTGGACTTGGTTGGTCGTTGGAAGAGCAACTAAAATGCTCATGTTTAGGAATGGAAGCGATATCAGCATCTGCCAAGCAAGCAGATTCAGAAATGGGTGGAGAATAAGGGAATATTTTCATGAAGGCAGTGTAAGAAGGTGACACCGGAAAAGTGTCACTTTTATGTAAAGAAGTTAGAGTTCCAGTTCTGATATTGGGATTCAATATGGGATCCGTTGGTCTAAGGAGGTCTAACCCTAGAGATTATGTCAGTGAGGCATCAGGTGGGTGATTTTGGAAGACTGGACAATTTGAGTAAAGATGGGGATCCTCTGGGTTCCCTTTTATGCCACCAACAGATTTAGAACGCTTGGAGCGCTTGCGGTGTTTGCGTTGAACGGTTTTCCATTCATCTCTCTCGGGAGTGCAAGAAGCATTAGAGAGATAGAGAGTGGATCGCCACATCAGTCTCAATTTGGAAACTATGATCCATTTCATCCGCTAAGGAATAGAACCCTTTAGGGAGTGTTGAAGTACGAAGAGCGGAGTGGTGCATCACAGCCATACCCGTGTTATGTATAAGATATTGATGTACAAACTCAGGGATATTACAGTTTCTTATTTTTTCATTGCATGAAGACGGTTTTCATTGGTTGATGATAAGTTAGCATTATTTTATTTGTTTTTCTTTTATATATATATATATATATATATACTATACTATATATATATATAATAATAATATGTATATATGTATATATAATAATAATATAATATATAATAACATAATAACCCTAACTATATATATATATATAATAACAATAATATGTAATAATAACCAATAATATCTAATAATATAATAATAATAATAAAAATATACATATAATAATATATATATATATATATATATATATATATATATATAATAATAATAATAATATATATACTCTAATATATATATATATATATATATACTCATTATATATAATAATATGTATATTCTTCATATATAATAATATGTGTAATAATAATAATAACCAACAACAACAACAATACACTATACTATATAATAATAATAACATAGCAATAATATATATGCTGATAATAAATATGTATATGTAACTAATAATAATATGCTCACAACATAATATATAATATATGTAATATAATAATAATAACATATATATATATATAATATATAATAAATATATATATATATATATATATATACTATATAAGTATATATATAATAATAATATGAATTCGTAGTAATAATATAATAATAATAATATATATAATAATAATAATAATAATATATAATAATATATGTAAATAATATGTAATAATAATAATAATAATAATATATACATAATAATAATACTAATAATATATATATCTTTATATATATATGTATATGTATATGTTTATATTTTAACAACAATAATAATAATAATATATATATAATATAATAACATATAATATAATATATATGTAATATATAATAATATATGTATAATAATAATAATAATAATAATATATAATAATATATAATAATAATAATAATAATATGTATATATATATCTTATGCTATATATATATATATATATATAATATATATATATATATATATATATATATATATATATATATATATATATATATATATATATATATATATATATATATATATACATATATACATAATTATATATATACTATTATATATATATATAACATATATATATATATAAAAATATAGACTACAATATATATATATATATATAAATAACAACAATAATATATATATATATATATATATTTACAGAAATAAACACCATCACACACGGGCAGAGCCCTAATCAAGGAGGAGGTGTACTCATTTAACGTCCGAGTAGGACGGAGCCAAGCCCAAGGAGAGAATAGCTCACATTCTCCCGCCCGACCAGATGCGAACCTGGGACCCTCGCTTGGTTGGGCGAGTGCTCTAACACTGAGCTATCGGGCGCTTTTATATAAATAAATATGAAATACATAAAAAAAATTTAAAAAAATATATACATATATATCTATATTACATACTATTATTATCATCATAAATATTATTATTAAATTGCTAAACACTATATTTCACTTTTAATCACCAGTAATTACTATATTTTAATATTAATATTATGATGCACTGTACTATGTTTTAATAATAATATTGTTATGCCTACACAATATTTCACTATATATTAATATTATTTACCACTATTCACTATATTAAAAATTTTCATTAACATTATACTGTATTATTATTATTATCATTATTACCACAATCACTGTTATTACTATTAGTATGTTTGTTATATATATTTCACTATATATTAAAATTATTTACCACTATTCACCATATTAAAAATTATCATTAACATTATTATTATTATTATCATTATCACCACAATCACTGTTATTACAATTAGTATGTTAAACTATATATCACCAACATTCGCGGAAAGATAAATGTGATAGGAGGGGTTTCCAGCCCCTTGCTACCAGTGGAAGAGAATTTGGAAAATTTACTTCATATGACTCGACGATAGACTTGGGAAACGCAGCTCCACCTTCTTCAATTTAGTATTTTAAATTTATTCTTTAATTTTGAAATTTTTATATTTAATAATTAATTATCCAAAATAGCCAAAAGAAATGATTTCAAAAATTTTGCTGCTCCTCGAACCCAGATTACAAATGAAATACATTTAAATGTTTAATATAAATGTGGTTCTCAATAGCATAATATTCTTTTCCTTGAAATTTCTAGCCACCATGAATGAATCAAACGCTTTCTTTCTCTCTTCTCTTAAAATATTCCAATCAAATCTTCAGTAGAATCCTAGATTCGACTTCATCTCTTCAATAAATCGCCTCTGACTATCCTTCTTCTTTCCAATCTCTCTCTCTCTCTTCTGGTCCTTCTGTATTTCTTTCCCAGCTGTTTTCAATGCGTCCAACTTCCACGACAGTCAGATCATATATATATATATATATATATATATATATATATATATGCATAAATATATATATATATATATATATATATATATAACTGCTATATATATATATATGCTGCTATATATATACACACTATAATATAATATAATATGTAATATATAATATATAGTAATATGATATGATTGTGTGATATTCGAGAAATGTTTAAATGGGTCTATATATATATATATATATGCTCTAACTCTTTATATATATATATACTATATATATATATAATAATAATAATATATAATAATATAATATGTATATATATATATATAATATATAATAATAATAATAATAATAATAATAACTATATATATATATAATATATATATGCACTGTATATATATATATATATATATATACTAACTAATATATATAATAATATATGTATAATAACATAATAATAACATATAATATAATAATATAATAACAATAATAATATATGTAGTATATATATAATAATATATGTATTTGAAATATATAACATGTATGCTCTTAACAATAATATATATGTATATGTATATATAATATGCTATATGTAATAACATATATATATATATATATATATATATATATATATATATATATATGAATGGATATATATATATATATATATATATAATATAATATATATATATATATATATATATATATATTAATATAACCAATGTGCTTAACTCTTTCTTATATATATATATGCTATATATATATATAATATATATATATATGTATATATATATATATAACTGTAATATATATATATATATATATATATATATATATATATATTTGTAATTGAAATACTTAATGATCAAACATTTGATGAGTATGAATGTGCGTAAATTTATGTTCCGTAGTCCAGCTATATACCGTGTTACAGGTCCTACAGGCTGTGGGAAAACCTACCTGCAATTAAATATTTTAAAAGAGGGTGAGATTTTCGAACAAAAGCTTGTTAAAATTGTGTGGTGTTACAATGTCTACCAAGAAAAGTTTAATGAATTTAAAGATGCAATTCATTTTGATGAAGGTGTATATAATATCGAGTCGATGGAAAATTTGCCATTACATAAATCGCTGCTGAATAAAGATATAGTATAAACATTCACTGTTTACTCACATCATTTAAATATTTCCGTATTTTTTATAGCACAAAACATTTTTCATCAGAATTTGTATGAGAGATGTGTCTTTAAACACCCAATATCTGCTATTGTTCGGACAAAGAAGAGATAGGAGTCAAATCAATGTGTTAGCTAATCAGATTTTTCTTGTGCAAAGCAAAGACTTCTTGGAAGTATATAAAGAAGTTACACCTAAGCCTCACGGTTATTTAGTGTGCGAACTTCATCCTAAAAAAACGTATAGAAAACGATATACCTACCTGAATACATACTGCATATGAAACCTGAATAATGAGTACTTTAGTTGTAGTTGTAGTTAGTACTTAAAAAAATAAAAAATCTGAAAGCCTCTGGTAAACGTAAACTAATCTGTGAAGACGTGAAATATATCCAATGTGTATGCGAATTCTGTCTAAGTCTTATAAAAAGAAATGTTCCATTGAAAAAACCTCATAAGGTGAAGCTACTTCGTCATATAGCCATCATTAAAAAACTATCCCGTAACATAAAAATAAATCTGAAAAATAAAAAGATTTCATTAGTTTGAAAACCTCTTTTAATAAAAAAATTTTAACTTCTAAAATTACGCTTTTTCTTAAATTTTCCCATTTCAAATTTAAAACTCTTAAAAGTACGATTTTTCCTAAATTTCAACATTTGAAATTATATTGTTAATCTTAAAATTGAGTTTTTAACGGTATTTTCAGCATTTGAAAAAATAATGTTTTTCATTGAAATGCAATTTCAAAAACAGAAAAGAGAATTTATTAAATTTGTTTAGGTTCTAATATTTTATAACTTAAATTCAATATTGTTTTTAAATACCAAATATTTCATAGAAAACCTGTTGTAATAACAAATTTTAACTTCTAAAATTACGCTTTGCTAAATTTTCACATACAAATTAGAACTCTAAAAATACGATTTTCCTAAATTCAACATTTGAAATTAACGGTAATTCTTGAAATTGAGAGAACGGTATTCTCAGCATTGAAAAAATAAATGTTTCATGAAATGAGCATTTCAAAAACAGAAACCGGAATTTATTAATATTTTAGATGTCTTAAATTGACGTTTTTTAATGAAATTTCAATATTTGTTTTTATATACCAAATATTTCATTAGTTGTGAAAACCTGCTTTAATAAAAAATTTAACTCTAAAATTACGCTTTTCCTAAATTAACATACAAATTTAAGAACCTAAAAATACGAATTTTTCCCTAAATGTTCAAACTTTGAAATTATTTGGTAATCTAAAATTTTATTTTTAGCGAATGTTCAGCATTAGTCAGACTATTCTTCATGAAAATCAATTTCAAAAAGCGAAAAGTGAATTTTATTAATAGTTTAGGTCTTAATTGACGTTTTTTAATGAATTTCAATATTTTATATACAAATATTTCATTAATTTGGAAAACGTTTTAATAAAAAATTTAACTCTAAAATTACGTATTTTTTTCTTAAATTTTCGACAAAGAAATTAGAAACTCAAAAAACAATCATGGCTAGGTTCCTGTTTGAAATATTTTTAAATCTAAAATTGAGTTTTAACAGTATTACAGCAATCTGAAAAAATAATGTGTTTCATTGAAAAGCAATTCAAAAAAGAAAAAAAAAGAATTTATATGTTTTAGGTGTCAAATTTGACGTTTAATTAAAATTCAATATTGTTTTGAAATATCAAATATTTCATTAGTTTGAAAACCTGTTTAAGAAGATAATTAAGTTCTAAAAACCTTTCTAAATTTCACATAGAAATAGATCCTAAGAAAGTAACGATTTTCCTAAATTTCAACATTTGAAATTATTTGGTTAATCTTAAAATGAGTTTTGGTATTTTCAGCATTGAAAAAATAAATGTGTTCCATTGAAATCAATTCAAAAAGCAGAAAAAGTAGATTTTTAGTTTTAAATTGCACGTTTTTTATGAAATTTTCAATATTTGTTTTAATAACCAAATATTTCATTAGTTGTGAAAACCTTTTAATAAAAAAAATTTTAATTTCTAAAATTAACGCTTTTCTAAATTTTCACATACAATTGACACTCTAAAAGTACGATTTTCCTCAGATTTCCAACATTTAAATATGGTAAATCTTAAAATTGAGGTTTTAACGGTATTTTAGCATTTGAAAAAAAATAATTTGTTTCATTGAAAGGCTTTTCAAAAAGCAAAAAGTAAATTATTAATTAGTGCTTTAGGTGTCTAACAATCACGTTTTCATAAATTTCAATATTGTTTTTTATATACCAAATAATTCATTAGTTGTGAAATCCTGTTTAATAAAAAATTTTTAACTTCTAAAATAATACAATTTCTTTTTCTAAATTTAAATTAATTTAGACCTAAAAAATACATTTCTAAATTTCAACATTTGAATTATTGTAATCTTAAAATTGAGTTTAAGCTGGAATTTTTCAGCATGAAAAGAGGGATAAAGTGGCATGGAAATCAATTTCAAAGCAAGATTTAGCCTTTATGAGGTGTTTTAAATTATTTTAATTTAACATTAACGAAATCAAATATTTGTTTTATATACCAATATTTCATAAGTTTTGAAAACCTGTTTTAATTAATAATTTACTTCTAAAATTACTCTTTTCTTAATAATTTTCATAATTTCCACTTTGTCAGTACATTCCATAAATTCCAACCGTGAAATATTTGGTAAATTAAAACAAATTTTTTAACGGTAATTTCAGCAATTGAAAAAATAATGTTTCATTGAAAGCTATTTCAAAAAGCTGAACAGTGAATTATTAATATTTTAGTGACTAAATGACGTTTTAATGAATATTTCAATATTTTGTTATATACCAAAATGTTTATTTCATTTGTGTTTGAAAACTGTTTTAATAAAAAATTTTAACTTCTAAAATTCGTCTTTTCTTAAATTTCACATTACAAATTAGACTCTAAAATACGCCTTTTTCTGATAACTTAACCAACGTAAGGTATGGGTTAAACTAAAATGAGTTTTTAAAACGGTATTTTCAGCAATTAAAATAATAATGTTTTTTCATTAAAACGCAATTTCAAAAAAGCAGAAAAAATAATTATTAATTGTTTAGTGTCTTAAATTTATCGTTTTTAATGAAATTTCAATATTTGTTTTATATACCAAATATTCATTAGTTGTGAAACGTTATATAACAAATTTTAACTTCTAAAATAACGCTTTTTTTCTAAATTTCACATTACAATTTAAAAACTTTAAAAGTACGATTTTCCTATAATTTCAACAATTTGAAATTATTTGTTAATCTTAAAAAGAGTTTTAAAATCGTATTTCAAGCATTTGAAAAATAATGTTTTCATTAAATGCAATTTCAAAAAGCAGAAAAGAGTAATTTATTAATTGTTTTTTAGGTGTCTTAAATGACCTTTTATGAAATCTGTTCAGATATTTGTTTATATGACCAATATTTCATTATTTGAAAACCTGTTTAATAAAAAAATTAAACTTCTATAATACGCTTTTTTCTTAAAATTTCACATTACCAATTTAGAATAACTTTTAAAATCGATTTTTCCTAAATTTCAACATTGAAATTATTTTGGTAAATCTAAAAATGAGTTTAACATTATGCTAATTTCGAACAAACATACACCTTCACAAGAACGATCAGAACTGAGAAGGAAGAAATTTATTAGATCTTACGTCTCTGTTGTTTTGGTTGCAGGTTGCAACTAAATTTTCAATATTTTTATGATTACAACATATCATACAATTCACTTTTAACAAAACATTTATGATCCTATTTTCACCTTTCACTTATGAGACATGAGAAACTCTTAAAGAGTACCATTTTTCATAACATTTGCAACATTTAAATATTTGTAATCTTAAAATGGTTTAACGGGTATTTTCAGCATTGAAAAAAATAATGTGTTTTGAAATGCAATTCCAAAAAGCAAAAAAGAATTTATTAATGTTTTTTTAATTGACGTTTTTTTAATGACATTTTCAAATTTGTATTAATACCAAATATTCAGATAGTTTGAATTTATACTCTGTTTTAAAAAAAAAAAATTAACTCTAAAATTACGCTTTTTTTTAAATTTTCACTTACAAATTTAGAACTCTAAAAGTACGTATTTTCATAAATTTCAACATTTGAAATTAGTTGTTAAATCTTAAAAAGTTTTTAACGGGATTGTTAGGAAGCGAAAAAATAATTGCGGCATTCGAGCATTTTGTGAAAAAACAGTCTTGAAGAATTTATTAATGTTATTGTCTTAAATGACGTGTTTTTAATGAATATTTCAATATTTGTTTTATATACCAAATATTCCATTATTAGTTGTGAAAACCTTTTAATAAATATAATATTTAACTCTAAATATTACGCTTTTCTAAAATTTCATATTACGATTTAGAACCTCTTAAAGTAGCAATTTTTCACTAAATTTCAACTCTGAAATTATTTTAAACTTAAATTTGAGTTTTTAACAGTATTCTTCAGCATTTGAAAATAATTAATGTTGTTTTCATTGTAAGCTATTTTCAAAAGGTCAGAAATAATTTAAATAGTTTACTGTCTAAATTGACGTTTTTCTAAGAATTCAATATTGGTTTTAATAAAAAAAATTCATTATTGTGAAAACCTTTTAATAAAAAAATTAACTTCTAAAATTACTTTTTCTAAATTTTCAACACTAACGAGAATTAAAACTCTTAATAAGTACGATTTTTCCTACATTTCAACATTTGAAATTATTTAAATCTTAAAATTGAGTTTTAACGTATTTTCAGCATTTGAAACAAATCAATTTTTTTCATTGAAATCAATTTCAAAAAGCAGAAAAAGAATTTAATTTGTTTAGGTGCCTTAAATTTACATTTTTAAATGAATTTCAATATTGTTTTTATATACAAATATTTCATTAGTTGTGAAAACCTTTAATAAAAAATTTAACTTCTAAAATTAACGGCTTTTTCCTTAAATGTTCACATACAACAATTTAGAACTCTTTAAATAAATCTTAAAAATTGAGTTTTAACGTATTTTCAGGCATTGAAAAAAAATGTTTTCATTGAAATTTTATTCAAAAAGCTAAAAATAAATTTATAAATATTTTCGTTATTTTAAATTGATTTTTTGCTATTTAAGGTTATTTAGTATTCAGACCTTTATTTTTGATTTATAACTAATTTTAATAAAAAAATTAAACTTCTGAAATTACCTTTTCTTAAATTTTCAGATTGATACATGAGTTTAGGAGTGGTGAATTTTGAGAACTCTTAAATAGTTAGGATGTTTTTCTAATAGTTCCATATACAGCTTTGAAAAAGTTTATTTGTTGAGATCTCTTTAAAATTGAATTTTAAAAACGTATTTTTCACTTTGATTATAATATTTGTTGTTTTAAATTGAACATCAATTATTCAATAAACAGAAAAGACCAGTATAATTGTAGGTAGTCTGTTGACATTGATCGTGTTTTTTAATGATAATCTTCAATAATTTGTTTTTATAACCAAATATTTCATATAATTTTGAAAACCTTTTGTAGTGACGGATAACTGAGGAACTATTTTCCACAGCCTTTTTCTTATTATTTTATTCTTTTAAATTAATTAAACGCCGTTTTTTTCGGAAGTCAGACCTCTTAAGCTGATCTACTAAATCTAAAATTTTAGATTTTAACGGTATTATTAGCATTGAAAAAATAATGTGTTTCATTGGAAAGCAATTTCAAAAAGAGAATTTATTAATTTTTTTAGGTTCTAAAATTGACGTTTTTTATAAATGAATATGTCAAATTTGTTTTATACTATCCAATTAGTTCATTATGGAAACTGTTTAATAAAAAATTAACTCTAAAATTACCTTCTTAATTTCACATACAATAATCAGAACCTTAAAAAAATGCATTACAATACGGGAAGCCATACTACTGGTAAATCTAAAATGAAATTGATAAGAAATTCAAGCATTTAAAAAATTTATTTGTTTTCATTGAATATGCTCTTTCAAAAGCAGAAAAGTAAATTAATAAATAGTTTTTGAGGTGTCTAAAAATGCACGTTTTTCAATGAAATTTTCAATATTTTTTATCTACCAAATATCATTATTTGTGAAATCCTGTTTAATAAAAAATTTAAACTTCTAAAATAACGCTTTTCTTAAATTTTCTTTACAAATTTAGAACTCTAAAAGTACGATTTTCCAATTCAAACATTTGAAATTATTTTGGTAAATCTTAAAATTGATTTTTAAACGGTATTTCAGCATGAAAAAAAATGTTTCATTGAAATCTATTTCAAAAAGAAGAAAAGGGAATTTTTTAATAGTTTTAGGTGTCTTAAATTGACTTTTTTTTAATGAAATTTCAATATTTGTTTTTATATACCAAATATTTCATTAGTTGTGAAAACCTGTTTTAATAAAAAACTTTAACTTCTAAAATTACGCTTTTTCTTAAATTTTCACATTACAAATTTAGAACTCTTAAAAAGTACGACATTTCCTAAATTTCAACATTGAAATTATTTGTAAACTAAAATTGATTTAACAGTATTGCATTGAAAAAATAAGTGGTTTTCATTGACTGCTACTTTCAATAAAGCAGAAAAGTGAATTTATTAATAGTTAAGGTGTCTAAATTTTTTTTTAATAAATTTCAATATTTTTTATATACCAATTATTTCATATGTGAAAACTGTTTAATAAAAAAATTTTAACTTCTAAAACGGCTTCTTGCTAAATTTCACAAATTACATTTTAGAACTCTAAAAGAAATTTTTCCTAAATTCAACATTGAAAATATTGGTTAATCTAAAATTGAGTTTTTAACAGTGATTTCAGCATTTGAAAAAATAATGTGTTTCATTGAAATGCAATTTCAAAAAAGCAGAAAAGTGAATTTATTAATAGTTTTAGGTGTCTTAAATTGACGTTTTTTAATGAAATTTCAATATTTGTTTTTATATACCAAATATTTCATTAGTTGTGAAAACCTTTTTAATAAAAAAATTTAAACTCTAAAATTACCCTTTTTCTTAAATTTTCACATACAATTAGAACCTTAAAAGTATACGAATTTTCATAAATCAAACCAATTTGAGAATTTTTTGTAAATCTTAAAAATTGAGTTTAACGGTAATTTTCCACAGCATTTAAAAAATGAATTTTCAATTGATAGCTATTTCAAAAAGCAGAAAAGTGAATTTATAATAGTTTTTGGGTCTTAACTTGACGTTTTTTTAATGAAATTCAATATTGGTTTTTATAACCAAATATTTTATTAGTTGTGAAAATATGTTTTAAAATAAAAAATTTTAACTTCTAAAATTACGCGTTCTTAATTTTTCACATTACAAATTAGAACTCTTAAAAAGTAACATTTTTCTAAATTCAAACATTGAAATTATCGTTAAATCTTAAAATTGATTTTTTAACGGTAATTTCAGCATTTGACAAAAAATAATGTGTTCATTGAAATGCAATTCAAAAAGTCAGAAAAGAGAATTTATTAATTGTTTTAGTGTCTTAAAATTGACGTTTTAAATGAAATTTCAATATTTTGTTTTAACCAAATAGTTCATTAGTGTGAAAACCGTTTAATAAACAAATTAACTTCCTAAAATTACGCTTTATCTAAAATTCACATTACAAATTTAGAAACTCTTAAAAAGAACGATTTTCCCTAATTTCACATTGAAATATTTGGTAATCTAAAATGATTTTTAAAACGTATCACATTTAACAAAAATATATCGTGTCTTCATGAATCAATTTCAAAAAGCATGAAAAGAGAATTTTATTAATTGTTTTAGTGTCTTAAATTGACGTTTTTAATGAAATTTCAATATTTGTTTTATATACCCAATATTTCATTATTTGTGAAACCTGTTTTAAATAAAAAATTACAACTTCTAAAATTACGCTTTTTCTTAAATTTTCACATTACATAATTAGAACTCTTAAAAGTACTAATTTTTTCTAAATTTCAACATTTTTTGTGTTTTGAAAAACATTTTTAACTAAAATGAGTTTAACGGTATTTCAAGCATTTGAAAAAATAATTTGTTCATTGAAATGCACTTCAACATAAACAGAAAAGTAAATTAGAAATACTTTTAGTGTCTAAAAATGCACTTTTTCAATGATTTCAAATATTTGTTTTATCATACAAATATTTCATTAGTTGTGAAATAACCTGTTTAATAAAAAATTATAACTTAAATTACGCATTTTCCAAAGCTTCAAAAAAGAAAATTGAAGTTTTGGAGAATGAATTCACTTACAATTCAACAACATTTAAATTATTTGGTAAATTCTAAAATTGAGTTTTCTTAACGGGTTAATTTTTTTCAGCATTGAAAAATAATTCGGTTTTCAGTTGAAATGCTATCAAAAAGCAGAAAAAGTGAATTTATTAATAGTTTTAGTGGTCTTAAATTATTACCGTTTTTTAATGAAATTTCAATAATGGTTTTTATATACCAAATATTTCATTAGTTGTGAAAACCTTGTTAATAAAATTTAACTCTAAAATTAACCCTTTCTTAAATTCTAACTTTACAAATTTAGACTCTAAAAGTACTTCTTTTTGTCCAAAATTTCAACATTGAAATTAATTTATAAATCCTTAAAATGAGTTTTAACGTAATTTCAGCAATTGTAACAATAGTGTTCAGAACGAGCTAATTCAAAACTGAAAAGTGAATTCATTAATATTTTTAGTGTCTTACATTGACGTTTTTTAATAAATTTCAATATTTTTTTATATACCATGAAATATTCCATTAGTTTGAAAACTCTGTTTAATAAAAACATTAACTCAAAATACGTAGCTTATCTTACATTTCACATTTACAAATTAGAAACTCTAAAAGTACATTTTTCTTTTAAATTTCAACATTGCAAATTGATTCTGGTATCAAATTGAGTTCTTTGGACGATATTTCAGCATTTGAATCAAAAAAATTGTGTTGCACGGAAATCAATTTCATAAAGCAGAAAAGACGATATTTATATATATAAAAAGATGATGAACAGTTTTTAATGAAAATTTCAATATTGTTATTATATACTCAAATATTTCTAGTTATGAAAAACCTTTTTAAATAAAAAATTTAACTCTAAAATTACCCTTTTTCTAAAGTTTTTCACATTACATAATTTAGAAACTTAAAAGTAACATTTCATAACATTTCAACATTAAAATATTTGTAAATCTAAAATTGATTTAACGGTATTTCCACATTGAAAAATAAATGTGTTTCATGATCGCCATTTGTTTCAAAAGCCATAAAAGGAATTATTAATAGTGTAGGTGTCTAATTGACGTTTTAATGAAATTTCAATATTGTTATCAATATACCAAATATTTTCATTAGTTGTGAAAAACCTGTTTTTAAAAAAAATTTTAACTCTAAAATACCTTTTCTAAAATTTTCACATTACAAAATTAGAACTCTTAAAATTATAGCTCATAATTTCAACATAAAAATTAATTGGTAAATCTAAAATTGAGTTTTAACGGTATTTTTTCACATTTGAAAAAATAATGTGTTCTTGAACTATGCTATTGTCAAAGACAGAAAAGATTTATTAATGTATTATGTTGGTTCTTAAATGACTTTTTTAAGAAATTTCAATATGTGTTTATATACCAAATATTCATATTTGAAAATATGTAAGAAGGAAAAAAATTTTAAACTATAAAAATATTTTTCTTAATCTTTGAAGATTACTAGATTAGAACTCTTCAAAAGTACGATTTTTTCTAAATTTCAACCATTTTAAATTATTTTTGTAAAACCTGTTTTAATAAAAAATTTAACTTCAAAATTACGCTTTTTCTCTTAAATTTTCACATAACAAATTTAGTAACTCTTAAAGTTCGATTTTTCCTAAACTTCAACATTTTAAATTATTGTAAATCTTAAAAGAGTTTTCGGATTTTCAGCATTTAAAAAATAATGTGTTTAATTGATATGCAATTTCAAAAGCAGAAAAGTGAATTATTAATAGTTTTTATTTTTAAATGACGTTTTTTACTGAAAATTTCAATATGGACCCAATTGACTTAAGGGAACACTCCCCAATGTTAGTGAAATAATTTACTTCAAAAATTATGCTTTTTCTAAATTTAAGCTTACAATTAAACCGTTAAAAGTACCAATTTTTTCCTAAAAATCTAACATTTGAAATTAATTTGTAAATCAAATGGAGTTTTAACGGTATTTCAGCAATTGTAAAAACATTGGTTCATGAAACCAGTTCAACCACCACAAGCAAAAAGAGAATTTTATTAATGTTTTAGTTTGCTAAATTGTACGTTTATTTAATGAAATTTCAATATTTTGTTTTTATATACTAAATTTTCATCTAGTTTAAAATCCGTTTTTAATAAAAAGTTTACTCTAAAATACGCTTTTCTTAAAT
>JABUQX010023391.1:2500-20000 GCA_015478945.1 Trachelipus rathkii
AGATAGCCATCCTCCCTCATAATGAAACTGTGTTGTCAATAAAACTAATTTATAGAAATGCATACGTGGTTTTTGTGATATGCTGAATTAAGAAAAAATTTATTGAAATTATATAATATATAATCAGGTTATGCTAGGTTTTGGAGTATCACAGAGCACTATTGAATGTTAAGTTATATAGTAGTACTTAGTATAATGTAACCTCTATTAGAAATACTCAAGTTGTAAATTTGTGAGACCTGAGTGAATACTTATAATATACGGAGTAACAGGTTAATGGTATAGAACTTATAAATATAAATAGAAAATGGTAATATAGAGAAACTATTATCCTTTCACAGGTTTTTAAAATTATTATAAGGGTTGGTAACTATCGATGGGTATACGAGCTATCCTGGTCTGTATTATTTATATTTGCAACATTTTAATTACAAGCAGGTATAATCGTGACATTTTAGGGGCAATTATAACTACAATATTTTAATCAAGTTTTGTGTTTATTAATTTTCAAAGATTTATGTTGTAAAATATGTCGAGACCCATTATGAGCGTGTGATACGTTATAACACTGTTTTGGTTAAATGGTTTTAATGTTTGGTTGTGTGCCTATGTGCACTAGGTGAGTAGGTAAATGAAGGAGATATTTTGTAATATAATGTCTCTTGTGTGTGTGTATTTCTGTAATTTTAATTCACTTTGAGTGGATGTGTATCATTGTATACCGAGAGGCTGTACTTGTTTATACAGCATTCTAGATCATTCTTAAGTAGATAATAAAAAAGGCTCATTTTTAAAACTAACTCGGTGTGAGCGAGGTCAAGCAAAGAGGAATATTGAGTATCTACTGATAATTTATATATTATATATATCAATATTCCACTTTATTTATTTTATTATATTATTATTACACTCATTATTTACCTGACTGTGATTAATTATTCACAGCAGTCATAATAAATAAGTTATATATTATAATACTTTTTACATCGAGATTAATATCAATTGCATATATATAATACTCAACTAATATCAAAATTATTTAATATAAATAGAGATCGGAAAGAATTTTTATTATATAAATTCTTTTTAAATTGCTATTAAAATATCTAAAAATATACAAAAACAATAAACTTCTGAGTTTTATTAATACATTTTTTGTGCCATAAACATTTAAAAAATAACTTTATCAATAAAACAGCAATATTATTATTATTATTATTATTATTATATTATTATTATTATTATTATTATTATATTATTATTATTTTTATTTTATATGTTAGTACTATTAGCATAGAATTCTTATTATTATTTTATTAATCAATAAATTTATTTTATATATTTTTATTATTATTTATATATTTCACTTACTAAATTATTATTTTATTATTATTATTATTTATTATTATTATTAAATATATATATATTATAATAATTTATAATATAATTTATATAAATAAATATAATATATAATTAATATATTATATTAATAAATTATTTATATAACAATTAATATATATATATATTATTATAATTAAAATTATAATATATATATTTTTAAATACTATATATATATAAGAATATTTATTAAATATATTTTGAATATATTGAAAGAAAAAAATATTTTATGGATAAATTTTAAATTTAAAAGTTTTACTTAACCTATAATAAATTATAGAAAGGCAAAAACTGAGAAGGTATTTTGTATAAAAAAGTTAAAAAATATATTTTGATTATAATAGACATTACCTAATCAAAGATCTGAGATGATCGTTTGTTACTCAGGATGCAGAGGAATGAAAGGAAAAATCCAAGGAAGAAGAAAATATCCCGTACGAAAAAAAGATATGAAATAATTAATAAATTTATTGGTAACTTAATTATATATATATATACATATAAATTTTAAAAGGAATTTATTGACATGTAATTTAGATATTTTATATTATTATTATAAAATAGAGGATATGTGTGAGGCCAGAGACTAGACAACTATTAAACTAAGTAACTAAAATATGACAGTCTGCAACAATGCGTCATAATGTAGCTTGAAATAAAGATATTGAAAACGTATAAGTTTGACGTCGTGTAAGTGATAAGCTATAAACGGAATGGAAACTAGCAGTTTAATAATATAATTACAGTTATGTTATATATCTTCATACCTTGCTCTACTGACTAGAACCAAGTTGGAATTAAGGTATTTAATCCTTCAGCCTATCAATAGATATTGGTAATTTAATGAAGTATCTACACTTTATATTTATCAGAAGGATATTTCATATAATAGAAGTGTTATAAGTATATGGCATAATAATTTTAATAATGGTTATAGATAATTAAAGTATATAAATCCGTCCTAATTATATAGATTAGTTCTTTATTAAATAAAGTTGTTCTTACGTAGTATTTAAATTATAATATATATTACGTTTATGGATTACCTCAAATTATATTTAATTAGCCTTTCCTTAATTAGTGAATTATTAGAGATATTACTAATTATCAAGTGGTCCTGAATATACAGATATATTACACCGTGTTAATTATGTAGCTATTATATTTATATGTGAGACTAGTTTATTATATTTCCTCTGTTGCAAAATACTAATTTATCCTTAAGGTCTCCTAACGAACATTGCACCAGTATGAATTAAGTGATTAAGTGAGAATTACCAAGTGATAAAGATTTGTGCATTTTATAAGGAATAAATATATTAATTGTAACATATATATATACTTTAATCTTATTAATAATTGTTAGAGTATACTTAATATAAATTAAACATTAGGGTAGGTATTTTAATATTAACAAGTATAATATATTAGGTAGTATAATAATATATAAAGGTATTTAAATATATAAGTTATAAATGTGTTGTTAAGAAAAATAATATTTGTGAAATTATAAATATAATTTAAATGAAAATCTTTGTCTCTTAAGTTTTTCCTCGTTTTTGTTGATTTTTAAATATGGATGAGTTTGGTTAATCACTATGCCAATTGATTACGAATTATAATTGAGCCTTTTAATATTACAGAATCGAACTAAAGATTATTTTATAAAGGAAAACAGTCAGATTATTATAACATTAATATTATATTAATATACTAATATATATATAATATTAATATATATATATATAGTATATATATTATATATATATATTATATATATATATATATATTATTATATACTATATAATATAATATATAATTTATTATAATATAATTTGTATATATATATATACTATATTATATATATATAATATATTCTATTAATTATATATTATATATAATTATATAATATATATTATTATTATTAATATTAATATATAATAATTAATATTATAATATATAATAATATATTATATAATATTATTAATATATATATATAATATTATTAATAATATTATATTCATTATATGATATTTTAGAAACTATTCCTTTAAAGAGTAGTTATTATATCATACGATATATAATATTATCAGATAACGAACAAATGTATAATCGATATATTTTTTATCGAATATTTAATTATCAAGGCAATAGATGCGAAAAGGTTGCCAATTATAAAACAATTACGTGCATTTTCTTTTTTATATATTTAAACACTAAAATGAGAATTACCTACTAAGATATAAATGCATAAGATATGAAAGTAAGTCAGGGTCTCTCGGCCAATTCAAGCGGGTGGAATCAAACTGAGGGTACTTCGTGAGTTCACCCCCTCTTATCCCCCTCCGTCGCTCGAGCCCCTTAAAAATAATTATCTAAATAAAAAAATTTAAACACAAAGTGTAAATAATACGTCGTGTATTTAAAAAATATTAATATAATGTAAAATATAAAAGCAACTAATATAATGTGAGCAACTATTAATCCGCCTTACTGTATTAAATTATGGATGAGAATTTTAGATGACCAGGGATGGAGCACGTAAAAAATAAATCTCATATATTATAAAATAAAAATTACAATATATTAGATTTTTATTTTTTATTTGAATTATTTTTATAAATAAATATCTTTTTATTACAAATAGTATGAGATTATTATATAGATTATTTTTTTATATGATTTTATTTTTAGATTTTTAATATATTTTATTTATTTTTTTTTTAATTATTTTATTTATAATTTATATATATAATTTTAACTTTAAATAGAAAAATAATATAAAAATTTATAAATATTAAAAATCATTATATATATATATTATTTTATTGATAGTTATTTTATATATATTTTTATTTTCATTTCAAACACAAACTATTGGCACATTTATGTAAACTCACCAGTAAGTTCTGTGTTGAAATATTGATTTATTTGTTCTTTTTGTGTAATTAATATATCATACTGAGTTTTCTCAATTGAGTAATTTAAATTTATTTATGATACACTAGTATAGCTATAGTGAGTGCCTATTGTGATTAAAATTTAGAGTAAAATTTAATTAATTAGCTCATAGATTGTACAAGATCTAATATTTATATATTGTATTTTTTATGAGTATTATTAATTGACGTATAATATAAGATATGTATAGTATATCCAGTAATTTATTATGTAATATTTGTTACTACAATTTTTAAGCACCCTTTAATCATAATAAAGACAGATATTGCTGATAAGATGTGTAGTGTAAACATATCGATAAAGAGGTAGATTTTTTTTGGTTAAGAGGAATAAGAAAGGCGTTGAAGTTGTCCTTAAGATTGGACTATCTAAATGTCGGTACCTATCTAATAAATAGATATTATACTATTTATTATTTTTAATTTAAGTGGTTGTACTGAGTATGAGACTAATTTCATAGAAGTGGTGCCAATGCCAGCTTTCTTAATTTAATTTAATTTTTATAAATTTGTTGACTGGACTAAGTCTTTATAATAAAGGACCACTAATGCGGAGCTTTCATCAATTATAATAATTCTTATTTATTAATGATATTATGAGACTGGGACCATTTTATCTATAGAATGGTATACAATGACGGCTCATTACCTTAAATTAATTATATTATTTTATTACTACATATATTAATTATTATTGTATGACTAGGGACATAGTCTAAATTAGACCAATGTACTGAAGCTTTACTTTAAATAGTACTATTTTTATTTAATTTAATTTGATAATTAATTATGAGTTTAGACTGGAGACATATAATTTGCTATGAGTACGGACCAATGCGATTTCTCATACTTAATTAATTATACGTATTATGAGTTGACATGAAGGACAAGACGTTCATAAAAGGACCATTCAAGTCGTGTCTTCTATATAAAGAGTATTCTCTATTGCGTATATTAAGCTCTATATTATATATGTCTGAGGAATCTTAGTTATGGCGTATCAATGCGCTGTGCTTTCTTAATACGATTTATAATTGATAACTATGATTTTATTATTCACTCAAGTATATGAGGGTGTTAACTCATGAATGTCTGAGCTTATATGCTGCTTTTCTTAGTTATATAGTCTTCATTTATTATTTTGATATATGGTTAATTGTCAAAGTCTCAACTCTTAGTATGTAGGAGGGCGCATTCTAGATCATTAATTATTTATAAATTTATTATATAGAGGTTTGACTTAGGGAAGTCTTTTTTACGAGATGGTCTCATAGACACTCGACTAAACCTTAATTATTATTCAGCCACCACACTTATATTTAGGAAGCTGAGGCAATTCGACTCCCTACAGAGGTCTCCAGTTCACCTCATAAAATCTAGAGAAATAAGGAATAACAAGGAAGTCCCCATGGTTCCTATTTAGATCTTGTCGCTCATCAATACCAATAAAAACTCAATAATTAAGAAAGCACGCTCATTGCGCACCATCTGATACTCCCAGTAAACACATATATTATTAAATAGAAATAATTTACCTCACTACAGTAACCCTCCGTATGGGCCATTTATCAAGACTGTTCCACCAGTCAACCAATAAAATAATTGAATAATTAAAACATAATATTAAAGCTCACATGGGATCTCATGACTCTAGAGAAAGTGTCCGCAATACTGAGACTCATGAGAGAAAATATGAAGGGAGATGAGAAATAGACATAGTAAGGAAGCCGAGGACCATACTGAAGGTGTTCCTCTTATTTGCCATGACCGATCTCTCAGTGCCGACTCGAGAGGAAGAGAGACTTCATAATTAAAGTTGTGAGAGAAGAACATTACATGACATGGCACTCAGATCAATTGTGTTAAAACTTAGCATACTTGTTAGTGCATTAAATTCATCCGAGGGAGGTGTCAATCTCTACGAAGTATTACAAAATTAAAGAATTATTATGAGAGAGATCATAAATTTTTATTATCTAATTAATATCAAATTACTATTGTGAGGAATTTTTAATTCTAATAATACATATAAATAATCCAATAAAGTATATGTAAATTAATGAACCTATATCATTAGACTAAATGCTACAACTAAGTCACTCAGCTAATAATTAATCAATTAAGAATAATAAATCTTAATAAAGTGTCAGCTATTAGGTGACTCGCTCTCATAGATTGTCCTAGTCTAATTCACAATTATATAATAATATAGTTTTATATATTAATAATATAATATTCAATTAATGCCAATTTGGTCCTTAATCATGATCGTCAATGTTAACAATTAACCTCATAAATAAATATATATTAATACTAGTGAGCATGAATATTTATTCACATTACAGTCTAAAAAATTGTATAATATAGATAGGGTCTTTGACGATTGTGTGTTGGACCGGAGTGGCCAGGGTAAATCTATAGAGTGAGTCATCTCTATATATTACTGTGCATTCTTTGAATTAATTATAACCAGAGTCTATTTATAATTTAATTTTTAATCCTATAGTTTATTATCTGTATCTAGTGAGCACGATAATTTATATTATATGTGATCTCTTGAAGTAAAGGTGACAAGCTTGTCTTTCAGTGTTGTGAGCAATATAAAGTATAATTTATAAATACTATTGCATTAATTACATTAATTATTATTAAAATTATTCTAATTCTATAAATTTTTATGGGTTTGACTGGGACATTCTAGAGGGGCAATGCGGCTTCTTCAATTATTAATTCTTATTGGTTTAGGAAAAGTCTAAAAAGGACCATGCGGCTTCTTAAGTATTATTGTTATTTATTTTGAGTTGACTGGGACATTTAGAGGGATTAATGTAATGTGGCTTTCTTAATTATATTTTTAATTATTAATTATTATTGGTTTGATTGGGGACATCTAAAAAGGACCCTGCTGCTTCTTAAGTATTATTTTTATTTATTATTTATTATGGGTTTGCTGGGACATTCTAGAGGGGCCAAATGCGGCTTTCTTAATTTATTAATTTTTTTTGGTTGACTGGGAAAGTCCTAAAAAGACCACGCCTGCTTCTTAAGTATTTATTTCTTATTTTATTATGAGTTGACTGGAACATTCTAGAGTGGCCAATGCGCTTCTTAATTATTAATTTTTAATTATTATTGGTTGACTGGGACAGTCTAGATAGGCCCATACGTCTTCTTAAGTAATTATTCTTATTTATTATTTATTATGGGTTGAACTGGGACATTCTAGAGTGTCAATGCGGCTTCTTAATTATTAATTTTATTGTGTTTGACTTGGGAACAGTCCTAACAAATTACCATGCGGCCTTCTTAAGTAATCATTCTTATTTATTATGGTTAACTGGGACATTCTTAGAGGGGTTCATGCACGCTTCTTAATTATTTTCTTATTATTAATATATTATGGGTTTGACTGGGACAGTCTAGAAGGGCCAGGCCTTTGAATTATTATTCTTATTTATTAATTATAATGGATTGCTGGGACATTCTACGAGGGGCCAATGAGGCTTTTTAATTATTATTCTTAATTATTAATTATTGTTGGTTTGATGGGACAGTTTTTTAGGTAGGCCCATGGGCTTTTTAATTATAAATTACTATTCATTAATTACATTAATTATTATTAAAAATTATTCTTAATTCTTAATTTTTATGGGTTGAATGGGACACTCTAGATGGAATCTGCGGTCTTCTTACTGGTCTCTTTATATATATATATATATATATATTATATATATATATATATTATATATATAATATATATATATATATATATAATATATATATATATACTATATATAATATATATATATATATATATAATATATATATATATATATATATATATATATTATATATATATATATATATATAAAATATATATATATATATATATTTATATATATATATTATTCGCCGTGACGTCACGAATCTGAAAATAAATCAAATCAGAAATCAAAAAAATCAATAAAATCCAAAAAATCAAAAATTGATTTTTTTCTAAAAAAAATCAAAAAAATTCCCCCTCCTCCTTTTAGCTCACGTAACACTGCAAGGCTGCACGAGTAGGATTATGCGATTTGCGATATCGTGAATTTTTATGTAACTTTCCTTTTAAAGGGTAAAGTGCCTATAATATTATATATATATATATATATATATATAATATTATATTATATATATATACTATATATATATATATATATATTACTATATATATATATTATATATATATATTATTATATATATATATATATATATTGAAGTGCCTCCTGTTTTTCGGTTCACGAGCCGCCACTGATAATATGATATAATATATATATATATAATAATAATATATATATATATATATATATATAATATATAATATAATATATATAAATATATATATATATATATATATATAATATTATATATATATATATATATATATATAGGCCTATTTTATTTTTGGTATGACTCCAGGAGCGTAAATCAATAATTAATGATTATCGTTATTTAACAACTTTAGGTTAAAAGAGTTTAAATTTATTGGTAACCTATCGAAACTTTAACTAACCTAACCTAACCAAACTTAACCTAAATTAACCTAACCTAAATTACGGAGTCAACCACATATAAATGTCCATATATAATAATAATAATATATATATATATATATATATATATATATAATATATATATAATAATTAATATATTATATAATATAATATATATTATATATATATATATTATATATATATTAAATTTTTCTTTCGTGTTCGGTGTTTTTTTTTTCATTATAAGTTTAAAATTGTTTATAAGCCACAACTACTATATTTTAATAGTAGTAGTAGTAGTAGTAGTAGTAGGATTGGCAGATTCACTGGTGCGGTGGGCGGTGGGCGGTGACGCTGCATTTTGGGTTTGCAATGCGGTCACTGTGCACATAATTTCAGTCTTCCGTTGCGTTGCAGTTATACAACGATAAATGTGCGGTTCGAAATAATGACTGGTCTTGCAGTGCAGCACTCTGCTAACTCTGATTCATAGATACACGTTCCCGTCCCTGGTGACCCCAATTAATTCGCGATCATATTGTAGACCTTTGTGAATAGCTCAGTCGAGGAGTCCACGATTTCGTGGATAAATTTGTGGATACTCCTACGTGGTCTTCTTCCACGAAATCGCTTTAGAAATAATTGAAAATAATTCAAAATTAGATCCTGTTGTAATAATAATAATAATAATAATAATAATAATAATAATAATAATAATAATAATAATAATAATAATAATAATAATAATAATTCATTTTTTATTTAAAAGATTTAACTCCAAAATTAACAAGTAAAAAGTTGCCAAATGGAACTAAATGAGAATTTTATTAAACGCTGCCCCAGGGACAACGATGTGTGATAATGGGTTGAGTAACTACTTCCGGGTGGTAATTGACATCCGCATCCAAATCCGCGGATATATCAAATGCTCATCCGATGCACTAATATATATATATAATATATATATATATATATATATATATATATATATATATATATAATTATAATAATATATATATATATATATAGTATTATATATATATAAATATATATTATATAATATATATATATATATATATATTTTGTGTGTGTGTGTGTGTGTACATAAATGTTTTCTTTTTAATTATAAATGAAATTTATTTTTTCCTTTTTTCAGCGGTAATTATTATTATTATTTTTTTTGTAGATAATTATCTTTTTTTTTGTTTTTTGTTTTTTTCAACCTTCGCATCGTTGCAATTCAGCAACCGTTAAATAATAATAATAATAATAATAATAATAATAATAATAATAATAATAATAATAATAATAATAATAATAATAATAATAATAATAATAATAATAATAATAGCTATTGTTATTACATTGATATTTTTGATATGGAATTATTATTATTATTATTATTATTATTATTATTATTATTATTATTATTATTATTATTATTACAATTGAATTTTTGATATGGAATTATTATTATTATTATTATTATTATTATTATTATTATTATTATTATTATTATTATTATTATTATTATTATTAAAAAGAATAATATCTCTCATTTGAGAAAATTAAGCAAATTTTTATAAAAATTGTAATAGAAATTAATAACAAATTAATAAAACTTAATTTTAAAAAGTTACAAAACGTTATTAAAAGATTCCCTTCCTTGTTATTTAAAGATGTTCATTATTATTATTATTATTATTATTATTATTATTATTATTATTATTATTATTATTATTATTATTATTATTATTAGTAGTAGTAGTAGTAGTAGTAGTAGTAGTAGTAAGGAGCGTACTTTCGGAAGTCAAAATGGCAGCCGGAAGTTGCAAGCGGATGTTGCAAAGCAACATTTTGCAACATTAGGTTTTTCAGGCTTGACGTAACAAGGATGGGGTTTCCAATGCTTACGAAGTCGTTTCTAAGGTCGGCTAGACCGTTTCCAGAGGCTCTTGAGCTTCTGAACAGCAGGAAATTCCAAGTTATGTCGGCATTTGACTTGGATTTCCCCCTAAAGTCGTTAGATTTTAAAACTTGATGTGTCAGAATATGGGGTTCTAAGGATTGAAATATTCAACAAATCTAAAAATCGGTCTGACCAACCTTAGAAATCCATATTTTAACACATCAAGTGTCCAAATCTAACGACTTTAGAGGAAAATCCAAGTCAAATACCATTAAGAAGCTCAACAGCCTCTGAAAAGGGTCTAGCCGACCTTAGAAACGACTTCGTTAGCGTTATAAACCCCATCCTTGTCACGTCAAGATTGAAAATCCTAATGTTGCCAAATATTGCTTTGCAACATTTGAAACATCCGCTTCCGCTTCCAACTTCCGGCTGCCATTTTGGCTGCCGAAAGTGCGCTTCTTACTTTTATTATTATTATTATTATTATTATTATTATTATTATTATTATTATTATTATTATTATTATTATTATTATTATTATTATTATTATTATTATTATTATTGTAAAAATATTAATGACAAATATTATTGTAAAAATCACAGGCCGTATACTGGCGGATCTGTGGCGCAAAAATTCTACCTTGTACATTTATACCTCCGTATTTCATTTATTTCTCTTTCCATTCTATTATTATTATTATTATTATTATTATTATTATTATTATTATTATTATTATTATTATCAGGGATGGCAATTTTGGTGATTTTTTTGATTTTTTTTAAAAAAAAATCAATTTGTGATTTTTTTGATTTTTTTGATATTTTTGATCTTTTGGATTCGTAACGTCACGTGAAATATAATTTGCCAGTTACAAATTATATATCGCGTGACGTTACGAATTTGAAAAAATAGAAAAATACAAAAAAAATCAAAAAATCACAAATTTGCATTTTTTTAAAAAAATCAAAAAAATCACCAAAAATGCCATCCCTGGTTATTATTATTATTTTTACTTATTATTATTATTATTATTATTTTATTATTTTATTATTATTATTATTTTCATTATCATTATCATTATCATTATTATTATTATTATTATTATTATTATTATTATTATTATTATTATTATTATTATTATTATTATTATTATTATTAGGGGACGAGGTTTCAAATAAAATGTCATGATATCAATTGAACCTCAGGAAAAATTTTATGAGTAACTAAATTCAATAAAATAAAATTATCAATAAATTTAATAATAAATAATAATAATAATAATAATAATAATAATAATAATAATAATAATAATAATAATAATAATAATAATAATAATAATAATAATAATAAAATAAAAATAAATAATTAATAATAATAATAAAAATAAAAATATATTAATAATATAATAATAAAATAATAATAATAATAATAATAATAATAATAATAATAATAATAATAATAATAATAATAATAATAATAATAATAATGAAGAAGAAGAAGAAGAAGAAGAAGAAGAAGAAGAAAGAAGAAGAAGAAGAAGAAGAAGAAGAAGAAAGAAGAAGAAGAAGAAGAAGAAGAAGAAGAAGAAGAAGAAGAAGAAGAAGAAGAAGAAGAAGAAGAAGAAGAAGAAGAAGAAGAAGAAGAAGGTTGTTGTTCGGGGCCTGAATTCCTTTTTTTTTAAGTTTTACTGTAAGACGACGAAGGTGATGATGAAGAAGAAGAAGATGATGATGATGATGATGATGAAAACGAAGATAAAAGAAAAAATAAAATGAAAAGATGAAAAAAGAAATTGATGATGGATGATGATACATGAAATGTTTATCTCTGAAAATGTCACCGATTTTGAAATCGAAAATTGGAAACATTAAAAAAGGTAAAAAAAAAAAATGCTTCAGTTGTGTCATGCCTTTTTAAAAATCCTTTCATCGTCTTTTCTTAATTCCAGAAATGCCTTCATAAGTTGTCCAAGCGCCAACAAGGGAAAAACTTTAATCAAAGAAGCCAATAATCATGTCTGTAACAAAATAAAAGACACAAAAAAAATGTGCATCTGCTGCAGGGTTCAAAAAAGACATTTGTGGGAAATTCTTATTTTAAAGGTAAGTCAAGTCACGAGCCTTGAACTATTTTTCGTTGTAATTTATAAAAAAGTAAATTGTCTAAAAGTGTACATTGGTTTGAAATGTATTAGAAATGATATTATGTTTTTTATCCTTATAAAGAATAAAGTCTATTTGACTAGGCTTACAATCTATTTTAATTTATTTAAAGATGTATCCAAATTTTCTCATTAAACTTTGTTACACATATGTTACTATAATTGTTACGAAAGACGCAGCTTCAAGCGGTTTTGATGGAAAAAAATTTGCAACATCAGTATTGAATTTGTTTAAATAATTTAATTTCATAAATACTTTCGAAGTAATTATTAAATTTTAATTTATTAAATCGGTTTGCGTGGCCTAGTTTATTGAATGTAATTTTGAAATAAATTATGAAGAATATTCAGACCTCAAATTAACATCTAATTAGGGTAGAGTCAGGGTACTAAATGTCAATACAAGATATTAGAATAACGGGATTGACAATACTAACTTGAAATATGGAAATTTTTCAGCTTAAACGATAATGAATAATTTTAAAGGAAGTACCAAATGATACAAGTCTAGAGTTGTTAAGAAAAAAAAATTTACTAGTTCGTTTTCTTGTTCAAAAAATTTGTTTTTTATTGTTGTTTTTTACATAATAGAATGTATTTTTATTATATTACATTTTTTTTTATTATTTATAGCTAATTTTTTTACTAATAGTATTGAGAATGACTTTGGTAACTACTATAAATAGTACTATATAAATGACTTTTTTAATGGAGCAAGCATGCAGTTTTGTAATGAGAGAGAGAGAGAGAGAGAGAGAGAGAGAGAGAGAGAGAGAGAGAGAGGAGAGAGAGAGGAGAGAGAGAGAGAGAGACGAGGAGAGAGAGAGAAGAGAGAAGAGAAGAGAGAGAGAAGAGAGAGAGCGAGAGAGAGAGAGAGAGAGAGAGACGAGAAGAGAGAGAGAGAGAGAGAGAGAGAGAGAGAGAGAGAGAAGAGAGAAGAGAGAGAGAGAGAGAGAGAGAGAGAGAGAGAGAGAGAGAGAGAGAGAGAGAGAAGAGAGAGAGAGAGAGAGAGAGAGAGAGAGAGAGAGAGAGAGAGAGAGAGGAGAGAGAGAGAGAAAGAAGAGGGTGAGAGAGAGAGAGAGAGAGAGAGAGAAGAGAGATGAGAGTGAGAAGAAGATGAAGAGAGAGAGAGAGAGAGGGATAGAGAGGAGAAAGAGAAAGAGAGAGAGCTGAGAGAAGAGAGAGAGAGAGAAGAAGAGAGAGAGAGAGAGAGAGAGAGAGACTAATTAGTTTAAAATTTTCAAAAAGAATTATCCAAAATAAAAAGATTTAAAACTAAGAATTATGACCATGTTTGGAAAAAACTTACGATGGTTAATTTTTTTTTTCAAAAAAAAGAAAAAAAAAAAAAAAAAATGTCGCGTCTAATTTATGAGCATTTAAAACCGGTTATTTATGTATTACAATTATGGGGAAACTTCTCAAGACTACTAATAATGAAATTCGTTTCTGCATAAAAAAATAAGTGAAATTAAAAAAAAAAATTATATAAAAAAAAATTTGCCCGTACCAAAAAAAAGTTTTTTTTTTTGTTTATAAAAACGTGGTCGTGTTTTTTTTTTGTTTATAAAAACGTGGTCGTGTTTTTTTTTGTTTGTTTTTTTGGCGCTTACAACTCTTGATAGAATTCTCAATCGCCAGAATGGACGAAGTAGTCTTAAAGATTGTTTTAATATAATTGCGGAAAAAAACTAAATCTTAAAAAAACATAAAAAGTTGTTACCATAAATAAAGTAATAAATTGTATATAATAATAATAATAATAATAATAATAATAATAATAATAATAATAATAATAATAATAATAATAATAATAATAATAATATAATAATAAATTAGTGGAAAACGAATTAAAATTATAAAAGCAAAAACAGTTTTTTGTACATTTTCCGAGTGTGTTTATTAAATACCTTATTGGTAGTTGTAATTTATAATCAATTTTAATTGTACTTAACCTAACCATGGCTTTGATGTACTTATTTATACCGTAGATATATACCAGGAGGTTGTGTCTACTTCAGTACGCTTGTAGCGTTCAAAAGCAGAGTGATGTGTGTTGACTTAATAATATTGAAACCGTGATTAACCATGGTCCGCTCACAGGCATATAGCTCTTAACTAGAAGGAGTCAGAAGAAGAAAAAAATATAGAGAAAATTCTATCATATGCAGAGGATAGGTGGGGGCTTGAGCCATCCAAAATATGAGAACAGTACTCCATAAAAAAGTGCAGATGAGACCTTTGTATAGCTGAAATAACTGCACTAAGGTGTATAATTCACGTAGTCTAAACAGATCCAAAACTTCCAGAAGGGCCTTACAATACTGTTGTGATTGCCGTTTTTAAAATAATATATTATAAGCCCTGTCAAAGTAGATATAAATATTGGAAGGTGTTTTTGAGCGGGCGAAGTGTAGTTGTTGAGTTTTCAAAGAGTTGAGTTTAGCAATGTTGTGATTAATTACACCAAAAAAATATAATCAGAGAGATTGTGAGAAACAGCTTCACAGGGTAGAAAAGAGTCGACTTGGAACGAGTAGAAGAATGGAGGTCTTAGTTATGATGAAAATTTTATAGGATAAAAAAACATTAAAAGGAAATTGAGTTGCATGTGTCACAGCTTAATAAGTGATGAACTGGCATTCAATTATATACGGTATAACTGAAATCTATTAAGCTTGGGAATATTATCCCATTTACAAGAAGAAAAATAAAATTTCTCTCAAGTAAGAAAGGATATCTTGGGAATTGGCTTTCTATTAAAAATTTCAGTATCAATTTTTAATTTTAATTTCAGTACTATTTTCAATATTATCTATTTTCTATTTATATTATCTATTTTCAATATTATCTATTTTCAGTATTATCTAAAAGTAAAGATAAAAGTTTTGAAAAGGTTCATTAGTATCAGAGTATTCACTTAAAGAGAACAGCGGACGTTTGTAGCAAAATGATGAACGTGACGGGATAGCGCCCCCCATGCATTAATCGTAACAGAACCCAAATATATTTAAACTATAAAATGAACCCTCTCCCACCCTTTTATATATATATATATATATATATATATATTATATATATATATATAATATATATATATATATATATATATATATATATATATATATATTTATATATTTATTAATATATATATATATATATATATATATATATATATATATATATATATATATTAATATAGTATATATATAATATATAATATATTAAAGCCGTTCAAATTCGTACGAGATTCACTCTTACATAGAAGAGTTTAGCTAACCTCCCGTCGTTAGCGACAACAATTACATTCCTTAGGAAGAGACATGCCTTTCTGTGCTCTAGTTCTAGGATGACATTGAAGAAAAATCTGCAAGGTTCTTTGTAACAAAACGACATCGGGAAATAGATCATTATACCGTATTTATTATAAAGAATTATTGATTATATAATATATATATATATATATATATATATAATATATATATATATATATAATAATATATATATATATATATATATAATATAAGAGCGTCTCGTGCGTAGGGGGTTGACTCGCCGAATCTCGTGCGAGAGGACGCTGGTTCAATCCTCCGCGTAGCAGTCTGAGTTTTATCTTCCTGAGGTAAAAATTAAAACTCGGCTGCGAACACTTGGTGGCGACAGGCTTGGTACGATAACCGGCCTTAAAGTTCGATTTCATGTAGCCCCTCCCCGTGTTACCCTCTGAGAAGGGGATTAGGCAGGGCTGCGGATCGTAAATAAATTTTTCGCTCGACTCCTTAAATTCAAATTTGGATTTCGACTCGACTCCACTAACAAAAATTTGATTCCGATCCAGTAAACAGTCAAATTCAAAAATTTTCGACTCTGACTCAGCTTAGTGCTTACAGAGTTACAGAAAAACATTTTTTTTTTTTGGTTTCAACCAGGGTTGGGGATTTTTTGGATTTTTTGAGAAAAAAAATCAATTTTTGATTTTTTGGATTTTTTGAGAATCGTGACGTCATGCGAAATATAATTTGTAAACAAATTTTTTTTTTTTTAAGTTCGATTAAGTATTAATTTTAACCCTAGGCCCTATATCTGAGTTCAAAATCTTAAAATAGAGCTTATAGTCTATGACACAATGTAACAGCAACCTTAAAGAGTGTTATTTGTAATAATAGATGAAATTAACATCAGAAATAACGAAAACATGTTTGAAACATACTTTGTTGACATTTTTTATTTGTAAAATTTGAAACAGAGTAACCTTGCTAATGATTTATTATTCTATATTTTTTATTTCTATTGATAATTAAAATCATTTAATATCACAAATTAAAAAAATATATAAAAATCAAAAATCAGCAAAAAATCATGATTTTTTGGAGCAAAAAATCAAGTGAAAAAATCAACTGATTTTTTCCGTGCCATCCCTGGTTTCAACTATGTTTTTTTCGCTTGCTTATGAGAATAAAAAAATATACTACTTTTCCAATGAATCTAATCTTCAAATGCTATACGGTAAAGTACCGTAAAGACATAAAGTTG
>JABUQX010023392.1:0-32500 GCA_015478945.1 Trachelipus rathkii
TGTTTCTATTTTCGAAATAGGAAATATAATAATGAAAATAAAAATTTCATTATTAAAGAGGTGGTGTGTTTTCGATGAACAAAAATGATAATTTTCCAAGGCTCTCTTTTCTGACTAAGGAAAGAATATGCTCCTTTAATTATATTTTTAAAAATCAAATTTTTAAATTTTCCATAATTGAATGTTTTTTTTTATAACTAGTCGATTTCTCAATAATTAATATGTACTTCTGATCTCACCCATCAAAAAGTACAATTGAGAAATATAGGTCAAAATGATTTAGTTTTACTCTAATTCATTTTTTCGCTTCATGACAGGTATTATGTATTAAAAATCATTATTTTAGAGTAGGAATTGTTCATGCCTTTATGTAGTAATTTGAAATCCTTCCATGACTCAATAACTGCCGGATATATGATGTTTTTCAGATTTGATTCCACAGCCTTCAAGATTATCATAGAAACATCTCTCTGTCGGTTTCCCAGAGTATATGGACCAGACGATCCAGTATTCATCATCCCATTGTTCATGGCCGGGAGCTCTTCCTAAGTTTCCAAAGGATTCCAATAAAAACTGTTTTATGTCAGGCCGCACTATATCTAAGGTCTAACTCATGTTTACGACCTCATGAACCCAATAAGGAAGAAAATCACTGAGGTTACTGAAAAGGTGATTTCCCAATCCAAAGTTTACTACTGCATTTTCCTCCAAAGAACACATTATTCATGATTGGGACACCCAGTATGCTGACCACATTATTAAAGATCCTGGGTTCTTATACGAAAAGATGCGGGAACTGTCCATATTCAGTTAAATTGTTTAAATCCAAATCTCTTATATAAGGAAAATACTGATGTCCGGCTAAAAATACCGTCAGAAGGACCGACTTAATAGATGGTTGTTATAGCAGCATTGTTAAGGGGAAGTACCTACTGTCACCCCACATATCTATTATATCAATAAGGAAACCTTAAACTTAATTCTTCTTTGTTGTTGGATTATCTCAATAAGGAAACCTTTAACTTGATTCTTCTTTGTTGTTGGATGGTTTACATCCCAACCGTTTATTCTTAGCATCACTAATGAATAAATGTGAAAATCTATTTAAAATTTAACATATAACTGTATATAAAATTGTATAAAATATATCTTGTAAAATATTCATAGCTTAGTAGAGAGTCCTGAGTATCCTTCCCTGCGCGCTGTTTTCTATGCTCTTTGCCTCTTCACTCCCGTCTTTCTTCGAACAAGGTGGAAAATTGAGGTGGGGGTTTAGATTTAGTGGGGGAGGATATAAGGGAGATATTGATCATGCATCCATGGTGTCAATTGGCAATTCGCTAGTTTGATTCTGGTAATGTTTATACTTGAAAATGTTTTTTATAATACAGTCTGGACATGTTGACCATTTCTGATCCAGCCTGTAATACTATATATTATTCATCTTATGACTTCAATTATAGAAAACCATTGTACCATTTATAGATACTATACCAGTGTTTCTTCCCTTCTAGTATCTCTTGTTATGATAATATTGTATATATAATAAAGTATAAAAACTAATAAAAAACATAGCCACCAGAAGCACAGATGATATAAAGCATAGTTGTGCTCAAATTTATTCATCGAAGACGTTGATAAGCCTTTCTAGCTGTTTCCAAGGTCAGTGCTATATATATAACAATCTTCTTAACTTTTATAATTGTTTCAAGTAACTGACTGTAAATTTTGGTATTAATGTAAATATAGTAAACTTGACATTTGTTACAGTTTACTGTCTTGTTGCTGGAAGGCCATTGACATCCTTAACTCCCCATTTTGAGAAACCCCTCTTGGATATACCAGGGTAGGTTTCTTATCATACATCGATCTATATTGTTGTACCTTAATTGTCAGATATATAGATAGATAGTAAAGTCCAAATACCAATTTCTGTTTAATTTAACAGGGTTCTGTTCCGGGGATTCATTCCTGAATCCGTCGTCTGTGTTCAAATCTGGGATAAGTTTCAGAATTGGGATTCAATCTTGAATCCTTCTTCGCTGGATAGTTTTCCAATCTGGGATTTATTCCTGGATAGTTTTCCAACTTGAGTCTTTCTTCGCGGAGTTGATTAGGAGTCTCCATACCAATTTTAGGAGTCTTTCTTCGCGGAGTTGATTAGGAGTCGTGATTCATCCTGAATCTTTCTCCATACCAATTTTAGCGTCGGGATTCATCCTGATTCTTTTCTAACGGATCCTACTTTTTCCTTGGAACCATTCAGTTCAAATTCAAGTCAAATTCAGTTAAGTCATCATATATTCACAATTGTTGAGTCTGGATTTCTTATTCTCCCTTGAATTCATATGCATGAACAATATTTGGAAGCGTCGGTTTCCACTCGATTCCATTCCAGAGCGCCCACGCTCTTGCATCGTATTTTTACACATTGAACTGAACTTATCTCCAATGTATTTGATTATATATATTTTCTATTTGACCAATTCTTTGATTAATATTGTTATTAATACTTTGTTATTTATTAACTTTATAACAACAAAGATTATTAATATTAATATTGGTTTAATAGTAAAACTAATACTTTTTACTGTGTGTGTCACTATCCTTTGGATCATTTGTTATTTTACATACTGTTATTCTGAATTTAAAACACATATCTGATTAGTCGTCCATAAATCCATATTAAACTTCTCGAGTGTAAGAACCGGAAAAGATCTATACCCTTATAAACCATTCTTTAGGTAAAAACTTAGATTGTTATAAACCTTTTATATTATCAAAGTTACAATCCTCTTCGAATAGTCATTCAAGTCAGCAGGCCTATGGAGTCCTAAAGACTAACTTCCTCCATTACGGAGATAGCCTAACCTGCTCCGTATTACCCTGGATGGTGTCAGGTGGTTGCTGTATGGTAGATTTTCGAAATCCACTATTTTTGAAACATCACAAACCTAACATCTACGTAATTTTATACTCTCTTTGACCTCCAAATCTTCATATTTCTTCGACTTTGTACTACAAGAAAGTATAGAGAGAGGTACTCTCACCGTCGGGTACACTTGTTGATCCCAGCGTATTCCTCTCCGCCACATATATATATATATAGTGCCGTTACCTAAAAAAGGGCCCACAATTTTAATTTGGCAATAACTACTAAAACTATTTAAACATATATAAGGAGTTTTTTAAAATAAGTTCTTAACATAGGTCCTATGTATGTGCAGCTACTACATAAAAATTTTTGTTTTGTTTAAAATTAAATCTGTTAAAATTATGACTCGAAGTGAACAGAAAAGGCCCGCCTGCTGCAAAAGGGCCCATGTGTATGGTGGCCCCACCTTTAACCCTGGGTTAGAGCACTTTCATTTTAGGTTATTACTAGCATTAAGGCTTTAGACTAAATAGGCAGATTTTTTTTTTTTTTGAAATTAAAATAAAAAAAATAATAAATAAAAAAAGATAAATTTCCTCAAATTTTTTCAAAAATCATCCCATTTGTCAACCCTCATAACTCTCTCTAGAGTTAATTTTTGTGTTTATGATATTATTTTCCTAATAAAATTTTTCAGTCAAACATGAAGAATTTTTTTTTTTTTTAAATTAAAATAAAAAAGGTAAATTTCCTCAAATTAAGTAAAAATTCCATGCAATTTTTTGCGCTCTCTCTAGGAGTGATTTTTTTGTTTTTAGGGTTATTATTTTATTGTTACACAATGGTGAAAATAAAGATGGGCCCTTTATAACATTTATGAAAAGTGGGTCTTTTTTACATAACAATTTTTTTGATTATTTTAGACAATATACTAAAGTAAACCAAAATAAAACAATATACATGTTCCTAAGTGTTATAACACATATACAGGCCAATTTTCATTAAAAAAAGGGGCCTTTGTCATGGGCCCTTTTTGATAGCCTTTTTCGATGGTACCTGTGTGTTGATTGGCTGCACCAAATTTCTGTAAATTTGTTGTGGGATTACCTTCCTTTACACCAATATAATGACCATATTTAATATAATTTATAAAGTTCTTAATGCAGTATTGACTGGAAAAGTACAAATGGTTTTTCACGACGCAAAGTAGGTGAAATTTTGAAAATTTCAAAAATTGCCAAAATTCAAAAATGAATTTGAACCATTATAACACCTTTAAACATGCATACTGATGGGGTTACTGGTCCACCACTTTTTTCTCATTTACACATCATATACATAATGGAGATACAGCTGTTTATTCTTTTTGCATACAACAAAACAAATTTTTTTAGGTAACAGCACTATGTATATATACAGTATATATATATTATTATTATATATATTATATATTATTATATATATATATATATATATTATATATTATTATATATATATATATATATATATATATATATTATTATTATATATATATTATATATATATATATATATATATATATATATATATATATATATATATAATAGTATATATATATATATATATATATATATATATATATATATATATAGTTATATATATATATACTGTATATATATATATATATATATATATATATATATATATATATATATATATATATATATATATATATATATATATATATGTGTATGGGTGAACAGGCACAGCTGACTCACAAAAAAAAAATGCCAGATCCAGTTGGATCAACATAAGGGGATGTATCTAAACGAAAATGGGAATAGGTTAACATGGTATTGGAGATAAACTATAGGCTTATATGTTATAGAGAATACCCATTTCAGCAAGAAAAGTGAAGTCTTTGCTACTATTAAAATTCATTCACTCTTCAAGAATATATGCTCATTTGTTATTGGGAGAGTGTCCTGAGTGTTGGTAATAATTTACATTGAACAATTTGGGACAGTCATCAAATATGTAAGGAGGAACATGGTTTTGACAAGATTGGCAGGGGGAGGGCGGGAGGGAGAGATCCGAGTCATATAGTGCCCATGAGTGAGGCAAGTTTGATAGGTGGGCCAAAACAACTTCCTGTACAGTCATTTACTTTTGAACTCAGAAGACCAATTTGTTAAATCAGGCATAACCACAAAAAATGCATAATCTCTCCTGTCAGAGTTCCAACACTCCTGCCACCACACTGAAACCCTGGTGAGGATTGGGGATAAACCTCAAGAAGGGAAGGAGCCCCTTCTCATGCAGAGTTGGAGATAACATAAGCTTCTGTGTTGATCAATGGAGGCCAATGTAGCTTCTTGTTTGACTACTTCATTGTCAGTCACCTCCACATAGTTTGGGATTGAGCATAATGTAACCATTTTCATTTGTGAGTGGAGTTGGTGGAGAAACTTCTGGAAAACCAGCACCAGAGGATTCTTTGGACACATGACTGGAAAGCATGTAAGCTTTAAGAATCACAGATGCGCGATGCTGTCGATCATTTTAGATCTATTAGTATGGAACCTATTAGTAATAATTGGTATGGAAAGTTATGTCACTGAATAAAATTGAACAGGTTGGATTGTGTCAATGAAGCCAGCAAAGCCTATCAATGGAGATGGATATAGCCAAGGTGAGTGGTTGCTTTCATGGGAATATGGCAACACCCTCTGCAAAGAAATACACTATTGAGGGAAGACAATTCCATACATTCTCAGCAGAAAGCCAGTATTGAAACTGTCCAAGAGTTCAAGAGGCATGATAGCTTCCACCTCCAGGCTTGCTTTATGAGAGAAGTGAAAAGGTTCTATGGCAAATAGGTCTGAATTTTGGACTGGATTGAGAGTGCAAAGCATTCTTGTTGAAAATTTGGTCAGACAACACTCTCACAGTCCAGTTTGGACAAAATGAGAACCGTTCAGAAGCAGAAGGATCTGCAGTTGGGCCCAAGACTTTCCAGAGAAATGACAGAGAAGGTCAAGTAACTTGTAAGGTGTTAAAATGTGCTGAATATGAAAGTTGGTCATCCAAAATGAGACAGAAAAATCTGGTCTAGGACACCACTGGAATGAGTGTTTGGTATAAGACAAGCAGTGGCAGTGGGAGAACATGACTACCTCTTCTAGTCCTCCTTCGGAATAACACAGCTGGAGAGAACCAAAACCTTGCAATTCCTCCTGCACCAAATGGAGCTGACAGCCATGATGCATCACTTGGATATTTGAAACATAGGGAGTTAGATCATCCACATATAAAGAGCACTTGGTAGGATCCCTAATGGAGTCAACTATGTCATTAGTAGCTACAGCAAACAGTAAGACGCTGAGAACATTTCTATGGGGAGCTCATTTGTCCAGTACAAGGCATCATGGAGAGTGCAATTTGAGGAGGGTATCCTTCCTCTACATAGTTTCATATGCCATTTCCAGGTCAAATTGGAGGAAGGCTTTCGAATGTCATAGTTGATACAAGGCAAAGGATCCTCTGTTAAGTGATGGTGCCAGAATCTGAACTGGAAGTCAGAGAAGTCATTCAAGCCTTCCAACACAGAAATGACGATACCAAACGCCATATTTCAAGTAGCTTGCATGTATAGCACATAAGGTAAATTGTGCACTGGTTATCTGCAACGTGCGGGTCTGTTCCTGTTTAAGGGAGAGGAAAATATTCTTCACCCAGGTCTAGTTAGATGTAGTTGCCTGAACATCACAAAAGAGATTATGTCATGACCAGATACTCGTATAACATTTTGAAAGAACTGTCTGGAATTCAAAGGAGGTGAAAGGGTGGTATTAATGAAAGTCTTGGAATATGTGTGTGTGGAGTTGTATTCTGATTTTTTTAATAGACTTTGCAAAACTCATAGCACAAATCTTAATTGTTGTTGTGCCTCTTTCTTTCTAGCCATCTCTATTCTGTGTAACTCCTTGAAACCTATATTTCCTGCTGTACGCATATAATCTTCCTCTCTTTAAAACCTGCATCTGTGCTCTCCTGATAAATATGCTATAGGCTTGGGTGGGTTTTCATTTATTTTATTCTGCCAGGGTAGAAATTGAAATTGAAATGAAAATGCCCTGCCCGTGAGTGATGGTAACAGGGTTGAGGACGCGAGGGAGGGTCCACTGTGCGTTCTGGTGGGAAAAGAGGCGGTCTCCACCTTATCTCCCGCTTCACCCTCCTTTGAGAGGTGGATGTGTGGTGAGAATGAGGGCCTAAGAAATGGGAGTGATGGCAAGGTGCACATCAATGTTTTATCAAATTTCTGAAGGAGCAGTTTCCAGCAAGTTTTCTGCTTCAATGAACTTGTTGACATTGTATGTCATTTCCACAGCCTCATCTTGAGAGGGTAATGACAATGTTGTGACCAAGAATTCAGTACTCATTGCAAAGTCAAGTCTCCCACATAGATGACCAATGTGGTTGCTGTGATCAATGTTTGATCTGGATTCACATAACTAGGCAAATAGGATGGAGACTAATAAGGAAAGCTGTCTGTTGGGAATCATGTTCGCGCATATCAATTCCATGATATGCCTTTCCTGCCAGATGTTCTAACCATAAGGAAAACATGAGAACGCTTTCTCTGGGAGTTCTATAACTGGAATGGTAGCCTATATTCGTCTTTTCTCTTCTCCTCCTGATGATACCATTTCAAGAGGGTACTCTTTACTGACACATAATTACGGTCATTTTTATTATTAAGGCATACAATTGAAGGAAACTACCTTCCAATTGTTGGCTCAGGAGACGTAACATTGTTGAGGAGCTTTGGGATAATTTACTGAACAATGTGTCTCAAAATCAGAGAAGTATTGCGCTAAATCCTGGTCCGCCTCAATTTTTAAATTTGCTTGGGTCTACTACCTTGACTTTATGTGAGTTCTTGGCTAATTCTGTTAACAACAAGATAGGTTGTATCACCAGCCTTATCTGTTATCCCAAGGTATCTTTCTGGGAATTAGCAAAGAATTGGTTCTGAGGGACTCTATTTACATTCTGAAGACTTAGTTAAACCATGATTATCATTGTTGGGTACTGAGGGTACAGCATGGCCAAAACCGGCAACTGAAGGTATTGGTTGGTTATATACCATGCCGGTAGCCAGGGGTACACCCACAAAATTAGATATTGGGGGTTGATTAACTGGGGTCATCATATGTTCATTCTGGGCAGTAGTATATTCTAAATCAATTAAAGAAGGCAATATATACAATGGGGCTAAAGTACAAACTGAAACTGGGGTTGGTGATAAAGGGTGAAAAAGCTGGGGAACCTAGAGATGAATCTGGTAAAAGTAAGGGTGTACTGGTTTCAGTACCTATTCCTGCATCTGGAAATGCTTGATGCTGTTGTGCTTGCAACATTTTATCAGACAAATTCTGTATGATGTCATGTACCTGTGAAACAGGCATGTCCTCAACTGACTCCGTTTTGGGAGCATCTTGGTGCAACTGCGGTATCTGACTCTGCTTCTGCCTCTAAAAACTCAATGAGCCTTAACTGGTTTGCTGGTGGGTCCATTATTTAGTTTATAAATTTTAATTAACGAAAAAAGGAAAGTCTTCAAAAGATAGAAATTTGATTTAGCAAATTGGAAAGATTAATTCTTAGGTAATTTAAAGCAGTAACTTATTATATTATCATCAAATAAATATTTAATTTAACTAAGTTATGAAATTTAATCCAATCGAAATTTCACCTATAGTTTTGAAACAAGCAATTCCAAATCGAATTTGTTTACCTGCAAACCTTTGTATAAATGTGTGTTCTTGAGATTTCGTCAAGTTTAATGACAGTACACTCAGTCCCTGTTTGGGCGCCAATAAAATTTAAAAAACATGTAGGGTGAAGAGTTTTCTCATTTGAGAATCATTTAGTGTGTACCTAGAAAATACTAAGATGAGGGGTGGTAGCCCGAAACTTGATGCTGGATAAAAAGAAAATATACCTGTGCTACTATTCCCACTACTTCATCAGTATTCTGTGTCTAAAAAGTATAACCATACTCCGGATAACTGAGTGTAAAGCTGCTTAAGTTTATGTTAATAGAAGGTAAGTATAAGAGACTAAGCATTTATCACATCCACCTTTCCAAACCTCGATAATTACTTTTTAGAAACAAAAAACACAAACAAGAATAATATGAATATCAAAAATAAACTAGGGTTGCAAGTAATAATGTTAAAGCAAAGATTTATTTTATGAAAGTAATTGCACCCTTGATCTATTTTGATTGAGAAATTATTTATTAATTATTCAATTTAAATTCAGTATTCAGAATGCCAGATACAATACAGTTACTTAATTTATGAACTTATAATTGCTTTTATTATTATATGGCATTCTAGAATTGAGCAAAGCTCATGTGTTTCTTTATGTATGTAAAAAAAAAATATATATAAGTGCAAAAACTAAGAAAGTACTAAAACTGAGAATACGTAAATTTAATTGCTACAGCATCTTCTTCCACTTACAGTGAAAATCTTTAAATCTAAGTTTCTTATCAATGATAATGACTTTCCAAAAAAATCCAAAAGAATAGATTTGAATCCAAAAAGAAAAATCTTCATAAAGTAAGAATCCCAAAGGAAATATTTGGACCAAAAAAAAAATAAATTCTTTGCAAAGTACACTCCAAAAAGAAAAATTTTCTCAAAAAAAAAAAAACTGAAAATATAATAATAATTAATGAATTATTATTATATTTCCATTTAGTAATTATTTCATATTCTATAAATCCTATTCTGCATTTTATTTTACATGTTATAATATGGTTTTTAAGTTATAATTAAACTCACCCCTTAGAAAGTGTTCGCTACTTTTCTAAGAAGGGTTTTTCTTTACTCTTAGCAGGATGGCAATAAGGATGCAATATCAGAAATTTGGTGAGTTGGAATCTTTTAAGAGTTAGTTCATATTAATGAAAGAACATAAAACCATTTAATTTCTAATCTAAATAATACATATAATTATTTAACATTTAATAAAAATAAACTGATATTTTATATTTAGAACCTACTTGTTCACTTGTTCTGAGAACCCAGGTTATATTCCTTTTTTACTTTAATGTGAGGTTCAGAATGCCCTTCCTAGTTCCAAATTGCTTTTTAGTTAATCAACCAATTCAAATCAATATATCTCTAATTATAAATGATCAGGTATATACAATATTGCAATATAATAGATCAATATTCAACTGTATCTAAATATTCTGTATAGCTGAGGTATAATATAACATTAATGCAGAGGAAAGATAGTAAATGGTTAAGAGTTACAAATATGCAAGTTTAATAAGAACATAATACATATTTATAAAGGAGGAAAAGTGATCCCCTTTACACCGGTCATGCTGTTTCTCTTTACTATATCTTTTTCCAACTCCTCTAGCATTTTTTTTTTATACTTTCATCCTTTCCAAAATCATCCAGATTTATATTGCAAATACTTTCATACACTTTTTTTCTCAAACTCATGAGAACTTCACCACCTGGACATTTACAATCCTTTCCATCCAACTTATACCACCACTCTACTAATTTTTTCCACATCTCATAATCGTTTACTCTACTACTGTTACCTTGAAACCCTGGAATATATTATTCTTCCTTTCACATCTATTCTCCCCTTGTATTTGCCCTTATCATCTGAAGAATTATCCATCTCCACAACAACAAAACGCACATGAAAGACCGACTAAGAGGGTATCGTAACTGCACTCTGCTTCCACTGAATGAACAAATAATGTAAGCTAAGCTAATGAAAAACTATACTAGAAGACACTCACTTACTTACTTTTCTCATAAAAAACTTCAATCTTCTGTTAAGTAACAGCAACAAATTTTAAAGTATTGTATTGTCTCCTTTTTGTTGTATTAATTATACCCTGAAACAGCAACTCCACTATGGCCAAAGTCAACTTAATACACTCTAAAAGTAAGTTAAACTTTAAACAATCAATAGCCTGAAGGGCAAGCGCTAACTTTAATTACAAAAATATCATTAACAAACAAAAAATAAGTAAAATATAAACAATGAAAAGCAAAGAATAAAAAACACATGCAAACCACAACTCAATGAGATGATTCCACCAGCAATTCAACCCATCACACCATTACACAAAACAACCTATAAATAAAAAATCTCCATATATTTTTTTTTATTTAAAAGTCTCCCCATTTCACCTGGGTTTTTTTACTATAAAAACTCAGCCCAGGTAGGTAGGTGGGCAGCTTTCAGGGGAGGTGCCCAGTGCAACCCTGGTCTTTATGCTGTTGTTGATTTTACTATTTCTGAAAATTTTAATTTTCTGTGATGATATTGAAAGGAGAAATATTGTTAATTTTTTTTAGAAAATGATAAAAAAGTTCAGAAAATTAAAATTATTAATATACATTAAATGAGCAAGTTTTATTGAGAAAGAAAAAATTTAAATGGAGTACTAGATACTTATTTTTCTTATTAGTTTTGACTGAGATCATTGTTTTCAAATTAATGCATTAAAACTTTTATATATATAATATATATATATATATATATATATATATATATATATATATAATATATATATATATAATATAGTATATAATGTATATTGAGATAAAACTATATATATATTATATATATATATATATATATTTATAAAATTATATATATATATTATATATATATATATATATATATATATATATATATATATATATATATATATATATATATATATATATGCTTGTGTGTGTGTGTGTCAAAATTGTTGATAAATGAAATTGGATAGAGGCATTGGCATATGCATTATATGAGAAGATGCCAAAGATGATACTTTTTTTCAATGAACACTTCCCAGCCAGTTGATGGGGTTACTTGGTTTGAGTCCAAACTGGAGTTGATACGAAATTGGATGTACTTGTTATTAAGGTGAATGTCTATGACTTTTGGGTTGAATTGAACCAGGACCAGTAAGAAGCAAAGTTTTCCTTATTTTTTTTAAAAATTGAAAAAAACTAGGTGACCTGGTTTGGGAAAAAGGAAAAGAAAAATTGAGAGAGGAAGTTGAGTAGAAGTTGAAGCTGGGATCAGTAGTGAAATTGGTTGGGGAATGAAGATGTAAAATTTTGAAGTCATCTGTGTGTGTGTGTGTGTGTGTGTGTGTGTGTGTGTGTGTTGAGAATCTGAGCCATAATTTGGGTTCTGTAATCTCTAGTGAAATTAGATGAAGGTGTAACTGGAGTTGAAGTGCATATCTTTTCTATGAAATTGGGGCCATTAGAGGAAATGGTATTAGAGCTCGAGTCAGTAACAAAAATTTTTTAAGGGTATATTCTGAGTCATGGTCTATAGCTTGTAGGTGAATTTGGAACTAGAGCTAAGAAAGAAAGTTAGTGGAGTCTGAGCTGGAATGAGTTTGAGAATCGGGTGGAGAGAGGTAGAGGCTCCAATCACGACACTTTGGAGGACCTTCTTAGCCAGTCGTATATAACAAGCATTATTATTAGTAGTAGTAGTATTAGTGCCTAAATAATAATGATGATTTTTTTCAGACTTCTCAGAAACATTTTTCACCAAATCCTGGAAACGCGTTTTGCTGTATAAAACTTTATTGGATGTCAAATTTCTTGCAGAAGCTATTTGCAGGTTTAGCTTTGATAATAATATTTCTAAAGGTAAATATTTATTATTATTATTATTATTATTATTATTATTATTATTATTATTATTATTATTATTATTTGTCCATTTGATCAATCATTTATGTGATTTAAATTTGGTTTATATCATTTATATTATTTCATTTACATTTTCTTCAACATTTATTTCAATTGATAAGTTTCATATATATATATATATATATATATATATATATATATATCACACACGTAATATATATATATATATATATATATATATATATAATATATATATATATATATATATATATAACGGTATATAATAATATATAATATATATATATATATATATAATATATATATATATATATATATAATATATATATATATATATATATATATATATATATATATATATATATATATATATATATATATATATATATATATATATATATATATATATATATATATATATAAATTTTATATATATATATAATATATATATATATATATATATATATATATCAAACTAACACACACACCCCTGTCTGAAAACAAGCCCACATAATTCTTATACTAAAGCGAGGTAAACCACACAACAACCGGCTTCCTACAGACCAATTTCACTGCTCTTCACAATATCCAAAGCTTTGGAAAAATTAATACTCAATAGAATCCAACCTTATATTATTTTAACTAGCACACAACATTGATTTTGACAAAAACATTCAACAACTAGTCACCTAACTGATTTAACACCATATTATGAATGGCTTTAGCCCAAATTCTCTCCCCTCTCGCACCATTCTAATTGCAAAAGGCATTTGATACAGTCCCTTAACAATTCTTGATAAATAAAATATTAAAATACTAAGATGCTCATTGAAGACAAAAAAATAATAGCAAACTTCAAATCAGGATGAACAGCTAAAGTTTACAAGGACGACACTCTTCCCTTAAATACAAACCAAGGAGCCATTCTCTCACCTTCACTCTTTAATCTTTTTATGTACAATCTCCAAACCCCCACCTTCCCTTATACAAAAGTTAATAGTTATGCCGATGATCTAACCATTACCGCTTAATACCCCTCCATAAATACAGCACACATAGAACTTCAACATTATATAAGACAACTTGAACAGTGGCTGACAGATAATAGAATGTCAGCTTCACCCCAAAAATCCTCAACTACATTATTCACGCCAGATAAAAGAGCATCACATAAACATCCAACAATTCATCTTTTAAATAATAAACTCCCTGTTAACAGACAACCAACCATATTAGGATTGACATTCGATCCACATATGGTATTTGCACCCCACATAAACATCAACACATCCAAAGCCACAAATAAATTAAATTCTATGAATGCAATAACAGGAACTAACTTTGGACAACATAAAGAAATAATCTCGATAGTATACAGAAAATATGTTTGCCCCTCTTTAAACTATGCATCCCCTTCCTGGGTCCCCACAGCATCAGAGACTAACAATATGAAGCTACAAGTAGTCCAAAATAAAGCCCTTAGGATAATAACTGGGTGCCTCCCCACCACACATAAACATCACCATCAAACTGAAATAAAAATTTTATCAATGGAGGCCCATCTCAACATGGTAGGACGTCAATTCTAAAACAGACCACTGTCAACGGATTACCCCGTACATCGAATACTGCAACAACCCCCTATACTTAGAAATAATATAGTAAGAATAATAATAATAAGAATAAAAAGAAACGATTGAAAGTATGTTATCCAGGTGCCAGAGTGAGTGATATCGTGGATAGGATAGATTGAGAGATTGATTCTACAAATGTTGATTCAGATGTGATTGTGCATGTGGGTACAAATGATATAGGACATAGAAGGTCAGAAGAATTAATAGCAGATTATAGGAGATTGATTCAGAAGATAAAAGCTAGTGGAAGAAAGTGCATGATATCTGGGATTTAACCTAGGTTAGGTGCAGGTCAGGAATGGGGGAGTAGGGCTTTACGTGTAAATGAAAGGGTTAGGAAATTATGCTTTACAGAAAATATTAGGTTTTTGGATTTGTGGAGAGAATTTCTGGATAAAGATCTTTTTGCAGCAGATGGAGTTCACTTGAGTCATAAAGGTGTTGGGCTTTTCAGTACCAGTTTGGAGACTTGTTTAGCAAAAAACTAGGTAAAGTTGAGGGTGATGGGCTAAATCTGGATATGAATAATAGCAATGGTAACTGTAATAGTGGTGAGATAAATAAAACTAGTGTTGTTACAGTTTCAAATATTGATGATAAGCAATAAAAATAACAAAAGGGCAATTTTTCAAAAAATAAACAAATGCTTTTACACAAATGCTCAAAGCCTTAGAAATAAAAAAGATGAGCTGATTAGTTATACCATAAATGAGAATCTAGACATTATTTGCATAACTGAGGCATGGGTTAATGAAGAATTAAATGGAGACTCCTTTCAGGAATATGAAATAGACGAATATTCACTTTATTTATACCAGCGTAGAGGAAAGAAGGGTGGGGGTGTTGTAGTGGGTTTTACTTTCCCACCACGTATCTCGTTAAAGTCGTGGGTCGCCCCAACAGAAAACAAAGACACAATGAAATAAAACACAGGAATATAAATGAAACCCTTAACAAAAAATAAAGAAGTTTATTAAACAAACCAAAACCAACCACCAAGGTCTTCTCACCCCAACCACTACTGCAAGGGTACGTTAAAGGGTAAATAATTTCCTTAATTCTATATGATAAAAACCAAACAACTCAGGTTCTTATATTTCCCCCACGACAAGGTCACGTAAAGGTTTAAATATAAGGACCAACTAAATAATTTCCTTAATTCTAATACGTAATATACCTAATAATTATAAAAAAAAAAACTTAATTCTACATGTATTGAAAAGTTTATTTCAAGTTTATTTTTCTTTATATTTTACTCAATAGTCTTTTGCTATTTTATTATTTCACAGTTTGCTTTTCGTTTATATTCTATTGTTCTATTTTTTCTTATTTATTTCAATTTTCTGTTTCACACTTTTTACATGAATTTTTCAAATATTTTCCTGTTTCCCGTTAATTTTCTTTTTCTTTATCAATCTAAATTTTTATCTTAACGTCTTTACAATCAATTGCTATTTTCAACTTATTTCTTTCAAAATCTTTTCAATCTAATTTTCCAGGTCTCTTACTTTCTTATATTTATTTCTATCTGTTCTATATTCTATGTTGCTCTCATCTCATTGACCTCAGTCTTGGATCAGGAAAACTTGCACAGGAAAAACAAAAAGCTAAGAAAAATAGAAAAAAAATCCTACCGATTACATATAATATAAAAAATGAAATAACATATGAGAAATTCAATTAAATTCAAGCTTTACTTTACTATTTTTACTATTATAATTATTTATTATTTACTAATATAAATAATACTTTACGAATATAAATATTTTCAATTATCAAACCATTATGCAAGATAAAAAAAACAATTCAACAAGTAAATGAATTCAAAATTAAAATTATCAAAATCATCTCAAAAATAATAACAAAAATAAACAATATGAAGTAAGGAAATTATTGTCACCTGGAGTGTCTCCAGCTTTTTGTTACGCTTTTGTCTGTCAATTTCCCAAAAAGCGGCAAACCATCAGACCAAGAAAAATCAACTTGAAACAAACTGAACATAAAAAAATAAAAAATACAAATAAAAACATAAGTAATAATAATAATAATAATAATAATAATAATAATAATAATAATAATAATAATAATAATAATAATAATATACTCACACCTTGCACCTTAAATCTTCACCTCTTCAACCGAACAGTCACAATATCACCTCAAAACGTCGAACGAAACGAATCAAACTAAAAAACAAAAAACATTCATGTACATATCATTCAATAAAAAAATAATTTAATAATAATGATAAATAAAGAAAAATAATATAATATAACAAAAGGATAATAAAATTATAAAAAATATATATATATATATATATATATATATATATATATATATATATATATATATATATATATATATATATATAATATATATATATTATATATATAATATAATATATACTAAATATATATATATAAATATATATATATATAGTATAATATAATATAATATATATATATTACCTCTCAAACGTAGAATGTAAGATCGTGAAATGTCGACGACGTTTATTCATTCAAGTTCACATTCCTTTATATCAATCAATAAAAATCAAATGCAGTCTATAGTCAATTTTTAAACTGAAAAACATTTCTATCATAAATTAACTTATTCGCTTTATATCACTTTTATATTTAAATAAAATAAAAAATATTTCCCCCCTTTCACACCCAAAATAAAACTACACTGCAAATCCTGGCACTCCGTGTTGGTGGACGTTCTCGAAGCAAACCCTAAAAAAAAAGAAAAAAAACAGTAAATTATGAGACATACAAAAAAAACAAAAAATCCTAATCCTAAATTACCACAGTGTGGCGCTTTATATTAAAAGCAATATTCAATCTGTATTAATGACTAACTTTAAAACTAATCATGATATTGAATCGGTGTTGGTATATATCCTTATGTACAATAAATCATATAGAATAGGGTCATTTTATAGACCACCTTGCCAGTCAAGAATTATATGCCGAAATTGTGAAAGAAATTGAGACAGCATGCCGCAATAAAGAAAAAGGTATAGTCATAATGGGTGATTTTAATTTTCCTGGCATTCAATGGGATTCCTTGTCTAATACGGACCATAGTACTGAATTTATAAATTGTATACTTGATAACTTTTTGAGCCAGATGGTCCATGAACCCACAAGGACACGATGCCACTATTAGACTTATATATTAACTAACGATGAAAAGTATTGTGGATGAGATTAGAGTTTGAGGAGAAATTTAGACTTAGTGACAATAATATAATTGATTTAATATGAATGTGATATCGGGCCCAAATTGCAAGCTAATAAGGAAAAAACCTTAGATTTCTGAAATGGCGATTATACCAAATTTTGAGACATGCTTAATATAACTGACTGGGATAAAGAGTTTAAAGACTAAAACTGTTTTATCATGTGGGAACATTTTAAGCAGATTTTAATGAATATTCAGTCAGTATTGTAGCGGATTTTACGCTAAATAAAAACCTGAGTGCTACAATAATTTGAATCAAGAAAGAGTGAGGCTGCCTTCCAGGACAGATGATGGGGATATAAAAAAACAACCATACACCTTAAATTTATTACACAAAAAACGATCGATCCACACCAATTATATAAAATATTATATAGGTATACACAATAAGTATACACAAATACCAGAATTAATATACCAATACTACTTTATGAATTACACAACTTACCCTACGCAGTATCTCAATATCCCAATACCAATGACTATATTATACTACTACCAATTACCACAATACCCAAGTCACTACAAGTTAATCATATCCATACACATATAAAAATTATAGACATAGAAATACAAAATAATAATTATTAGAAATAATTATTAGATTTCGAAAAATTCGCTTAGTAAATAATCCAGTACCCTTATTATGGTACTTTTACTTTGGTTTTATGTTTTTAATTTTCCACGTCTGGCACCTTTATTTTATTTTCAAGTTTTTCATCTATTATGGTACCACTTATGTATTTTTAGGTTTATCACGTCTTATGATACCACTTATGTTACCTACACTAGTTATAGTACCTACACTCTTATTTTAAGTTTTGCTTTCAAGTTTTCAACGTTTTTCCAATTTTAAAAAAATTTTTTCTCGCTATTCATTGTAATTTCCTTGTTCTGTTTCGTTTACAATTTGCATTTTTATTTTCAAAAGTTTAATTCTCAATTTTAGCTCTTAGCTCTTTTTACTTTATTTTCCAAACGTCCTAGTCGGAGTCTTTGTTCTATTTTAAATGTATACTTTTCTGTTTATAATTTTTCAATCGATTTTAATTTCTGCAGTCTACTTTTAAATGTTCCACATTCGAATTTTAGTTAAGTGCACAGCACTGTTGACTTTAATCAGTATCCACGTACCAAGAATTGCCTATTCCAAAATGATCTCAGAAAAAGGGATACAGCCACAGGGAACAAAATGCTGCCACAAAATTCCAGCCGAAAAATGAGGTCCCAAAAAAAAACTGCAACAGGACAAAAAAAAAATCCTAATATGACATTTAAAAAGATAAAAGAAATCCTAACATGAAGTAAATATAAGTAAATAAAGAATAAGTAATAAGTAATTAAAATATCATAAATTCAATTTAAATTAATTAAAGAAATCACAATTTAACGCTACCATTATAAATTTAAATAAATCAATTAACATTCAAATTTAAAATTCATAGTTCAAAAATCAAAATAAAAAACTATTAGGTGAATCATAAAAAATACAATCAACAAACAAAAGTTAGTCCTACCTGGGCAAAAGTTTTGTTTTGACCAGTTTTTTTTTCCTTTTCTATGACGTCTACGTCCTACTTTTCCAAAATTCCAAAGGGAACACGAAAGACCTTTACCTGAGTTTGGTTTGCCGCACTACCAGATCAACCCAATACGTCAGTCTAAGAAACAAAAAAAATTCGACTACGTATAATACTCAATAATAATATACTACTAATAGAAAAACAAGGTAATAAAGAAATAAAAATATTAATAATAACCATAATAAGAACAATAGTCAACATCAAATAAATCCATTAATCTATTAATCAATAATTTAATTAATCATCAAACATAAAAAATATGACAAATAATAATTAAGTCCTCTTACCAGAGAAAGATTCCAAAACCCCAAAAGAAGGTTTTCCACAAAACCACTATTCTTCAACACCAACAACCAAATTACCATTCCATTACCATTCCACAAGACTGTACACTTTCCCTAAAAGCTTTAGATTACATTTTAAATAATTCCTATGGAAAGAAAGAAATAGATACATGAAAAAAAAACAATTTATCACACTCATCTACAATCATTCACATTTACAAAAAATGAAAGAGTGATGGATGTCGCGAAACAAGGAAGACAAAGGTAAGAAGGACCTGTTAAAAAGAAAACTACTATCTACTAAAATCGTCAGAACATCCACCACTCACTAAAAACAAAATTATTCTCCCCCTTCATAACACTCTCATACATGACAAAATTAAAAAATACCCCCCAAAGAATATAAAATATACATATGGTACCTATGAAATATGATACAAAACCACTAAGGGCAGCTCACTACATCCCTCCCACCTAAGTTTGTATCATATTTATCCCAACATTCATATCCATCTATAACGCCGTTGTCATCACCCAATCATACTCTTTTACAAAACCTCTACCCTAGTATAACGGTCTCTATCCTTCACTTGTTTCACTTGGGTTTATTCCCAACCTTCGCTCTTTCATCGTCTCTCCTACTTCATTCACACTTCCTTCCCTAGTAATTTACTTTATCTACCATATAAATTTTTTAGCTCCGAATCCTTTTTCTTCTCCATATCACCAGCAAATACACAACATTCATTCTCTCTCGAATTCTCTAATACAAAAACAGAAAACAAACTACCAACTACATCACCAACCCTTATACCTCTCACTCTCTTCTTTTTCACATCAGGCACCTTTTGCATACATACCCTAGGATTATTCAAATCTAATATACCATCAAATACATGTGCAACCCTTGTTCACCCTATATACCTCCGCATCATAACCATCCACCAGAAAAATGCTATTCTGGTCTACATCCACACCTACATTGTTATATCCAACCTACTTTCACACTTCACCACATTTTTATCGTCTTCAAGGACCTATCCTCTAAAGCAAACACTTCCACGCCTTTAACCAATTTCACATCTACATTCCCTAAATCATTCACATACATCTGACATTTCCCATCCTTATTCACTTTCTTCTCAATCATCCTTCGATCAGGATGAATAACTATCCCATTTGCACTCAAAAACGTATATCCCAATAACACATCATACTTTTCGTTCCTACTATCAATCCCATAAAACTCACTCTCCTCCATGCCTATTTCTCCTATCTTAACGCTCTCTCTAAATTTTAACTTCCACCGAGTACCAACACCATTACTATTCCCTTTAATATGACCCCTACCGACTTCTTTCTGATCTTCCCTTATATTCATTCCCTTATTCATATTGCTCCATTTATACACAACACTAAACCACATACACCCAAGTGATCAATCAAAGCACGAACCTCAAAAAACCTCCACAATAAACCTTAATACATCATACATTCATCCACAGGACAAACTGAAAACACATCGGACACTTAACATCGCCCTATCTGTTGACAAACCCTAATCTCACCTGAGGGTTTCACCAACTTGCAAAACCCTCAAGGCCAACCCTGTTTCCCGGGAGTGTTTACCCTATCTGATTATTGACCGTGTTCACCCCGCCTCACTCACATTTACATTCCTATTCATCACCAACAGCCTGACACTAACCGGTTGAACCGGACCACTAACACCAGTACCAAGACCTAGCACACCAGGATTAATCTGACCTGTCCCTCCTGGTTGCCTCACACTCCAAACACATTCCAGGCCCACATGGCCCTTTTTCCCCACATTGTCGTTAACAAGTATTCTAGGGGACCTACACATCTTAGAAAAATGCCCCTCGATCCCACAGTTCCCCCCCACCATAACCCGGTTTTTTTTGGGCCCTCGCTCTTACTCCCTGTGGACAATCACGCACCCAATGATCCACACCTCCGCATTCTCCTACACCCAGTCCTTTGCGGGTCCTTACAATTCATGGTAAAATGACCCACTTGCCCACAGCTAAAAACAAGCACCAGTGCCCATCTACATTCCGAAAATCATATGCCATCTTCCCAAACGAAAGCCCACTTCACATCCCTATTCGCACTCACATTTTCTTGGTTTCCACGACCTCTAATCCCGACCCTGATTATACCTTTGGACCTTGGTATAACCATCATTCCCTCTCAATTCACATTTCCACCAACTTGACCGACCAGCAAAATTACCCACACCTTCCTGCCATTCCACCTGTCTTCATCACCTCCAAACCATTAAAATCCTTTCCAGAGAAATTTCAACCATTTACTTTCGTGGGTTTGCTTTCATAGGCTTCTCTATAAGAATCTATACTGAGGGGGTGGTGTTGAAGCCCTTTCCATTCGTATTATCTTCCCCCATAACCACTGTAACACCTCACGTCGCACTCCTCCGCTCGGCCTTCAAACTCCCTATCTTTCTACAATTTCCAAAACATCTTCCCAAGTCAATCGTTCTCCCGCCCATCTCATTTTCTCTTTCCTTCGCAAATTCACATAATATTCTGCCACAGAGGTCGGAACCGTCTCCAAAAACTTCTTCAACAATCTCTTATTCCCGTCCACATCATCATCCCCAAACTTCTTTCTTGCCAAGGTTTCCAATCGATGCACATACATATCAATCCTTTCACTCTTTCCACGCCTAGCTTTATCAAAATCATTCACCTTTCTATACTTCACTCCCCCTTTCACTCTCACAACCTGGTCCATGATTCTCTGTTTAACCACTTCATATTTTGGCTCACCCACACTGACAGCCTTATAAAATTCCAGCATTCGCCCCTCTAAAAATTCGCCCAACTCTTTCACCCAAAAAGACCTTATTCTCGTCAAAAACTTCTCCCTTACGAAATAAGCCCTTCATATTCCGTATGAGTTAACTTTCGTACCGTACACATTAAATTTATTAATTTTTGGAATGTCCCAAATCAGCACACTCCTTTTCACAATAATTTGAATCAAGAAAGAGTGAGGCTGCCTTCCAGGACAGATGATGGGGATATAAAAAAACAACCATACACCTTAAATTTATTACACAAAAAACGATCGATCCACACCAATTATATAAAATATTATATAGGTATACACAATAAGTATACACAAATACCAGAATTAATATACCAATACTACTTTATGAATTACACAACTTACCCTACACAGTATCTCAATATCCCAATACCAATGACTATATTATACTACTACCAATTACCACAATACCCAAGTCACTACAAGTTAATCATATCCATACACATATAAAAATTATAGACATAGAAATACAAAATAATAATTATTAGAAATAATTATTAGATTTCGAAAAATTCGCTTAGTAAATAATCCAGTACCCTTATTATGGTACTTTTACTTTGGTTTTATGTTTTTAATTTTCCACGTCTGGCACCTTTATTTTATTTTCAAGTTTTTCAATTTTAAAAATTTTTTCATCGCTATTCATTGTAATTTCCTTGTTCTGTTTCGTTTACAATTTGCATTTTTATTTTCAAAAGTTTAATTGAATTTTTTCTTAGCTCTTTTACTTTATTCTTGTAACGTCCTATCAGTCTATTGTTCTATTTTAAATTTCTATTTTAAATGTATACTTTTCTGTTTATAATTTTTCAATCGATTTTAATTTCTGCAGTCTACTTTTAAATGTTCCACATTCGAATTTTAGTTAAGTGCACAGCACTGTTGACTTTAATCAGTATCCACGTACCAAGAATTGGAACAAAATGCTGCCACAAAATCTCAGAAAACGGGATACAGCCACAGGGAACAAAATGCTGCCACAAAATTCCAGCCGAAAAATGAGGTCCCAAAAAAAACTGCAACAGGACAAAAAAAATCCTAATATGACATATAAAAAGATAAAAGAAATCCTAACATGAAGTAAATATAAGTAAATAAAGAATAAGTAATAAGTAATTAAAATATCATAAATTCAATTTAAATTAATTAAAGAAATCACAATTTAACGCTACCATTATAAATTTAAATAAATCAATTAACATTCAAATTTAAAATTCATAGTTCAAAAATCAAAATAAAAAACTATTAGGTGAATCATAAAAAATACAATCAACAAACAAAAGTTAGTCCTACCTGGGCAAAAGTTTTGTTTTGACCAGTTTTTTTTCCTTTTCTATGACGTCTACGTCCTACTTTTCCAAAATTCCAAAGGGAACACGAAAGACCTTTACCTGAGTTTGGTTTGCCGCACTACCAGATCAACCCAATACGTCAGTCTAAGAAACAAAAAAAATTCGACTACGTATAATACTCAATAATAATATACTACTAATAGAAAAACAAGGTAATAAAGAAATAAAAATATTAATAATAACCATAATAAGAACAATAGTCAACATCAAATAAATCCATTAATCTATTAATCAATAATTTAATTAATCATCAAACATAAAAAATATGACAAATAATAATTAAGTCCTCTTACCAGAGAAAGATTCCAAAACCCCAAAAGAAGGTTTTCCACAAAACCACTATTCTTCAACACCAACAACCAAATTACCATTCCATTACCATTCCACAAGACTGTACACTTTCCCTAAAAGCTTTAGATTACATTTTAAATAATTCCTATGGAAAGAAAGAAATAGATACATGAAAAAAAAACAATTTATCACACTCATCTACAATCATTCACATTTATTTCATTCAGAAGTGAAAGAGTGATGGATGCCGCGAAACTAGGAAGACCAAGGGAAAGAGAACTGAAATGGAACTACTCGTTGGCGTCAGAACACCCATCACTCACAGCAACACAATTATTCTCCCCCTTCATAACACTCTCATACATGACAAAATTAAAAATACCCCCCAAAGAATATAAAATATACATATGATACATATGAAATATGATACAAAACCACTAAGGGCAGCTCACTACAGTATGTTTTAAAGATAAACCCATTAGGGTGGTAAAGGAAAACCTATTTGGTGGAATAGAGAGATAATAGATAAAATCAATGAAAAGCGTAGATGTTTTAAAATATTCAAGGGTAGTAATAGGGAAGATGATTTAGAAAATTATAGAAAAAATAGAAATGAACTTAACCAGTCAATAAGAAAGGCAAAAAGAGAGAGGCAGAAATTAATTTTAGCAAGGAATAGATAATTAAGGCCTGTAGGACAAGATTTTTTTAGCTTTTATAAATTTAAAATTAAGAATAGGACAATTGGTCCAATTAAAATTGGGGAAAATTTAGCGAGTTCAGATAAGGAGAGTTGTGTCACATTTCAATGCATATGTTTGCGGCAATGTTTACTGGGAAAAGATTAGATAATAGTTTGGTAGACTAATAGTTTCGGTATGCATGTAACAAATAGACTTACAGAATTTTGGAATTTGACGTAAAAGATATTAATCGTTTACTAGACATATTGATCCAAGTAAGCTGCAGGCCCTGATGGTTATATATGGTAGAATTTCTGAAAGAGGTAGTACCAGCATTGCAAAGGCACTGTATTTGATTTTAAAGATCTATAACATTGGTTGAGGTACCAGAATGACTGGGAAAACAGCATATGTTGTGCCTTATTTATGATAGGTAAGTAAGGAAGATTTGGGAAATTAATATAGGCCAGTTAGCTTACATCTCTGGTTGTAAGTTTTGGGAAAGTTACTGAAAAGTTCATATAGAGAAATATTAGAAGATAACAAGTTATTGTATGACTCCCAGCACGTTTCAGAAAGGGATAGGTCATGTCAGACAAAACCCTTTTAGAAATTATGTAATACATTACTGACTGCATTGACAGAGGAGATCCATTCATATTTTTTTTTTTATATCTTATGACTTTAGCAAAGCTTTTTGAAAAAGGTTTCCCACATAAAGGCTGATGAAGAAGTTAATTCAATGTGGTATAGATGGTGGTAGTGGCTACATGGTTGGATTAAGAGTGGATTGTGAATAGAAGGTACAGTGTGTACAACTTAAATGGCAATAAGTTCATCATGGGAAATAGTGAACAGTGGTGTCCCACAGTTCATTGCTGGGGCCACTATTGTTCCTCATATATATAAATGATTTAGACCAGGGAACTGGAAATGCAAGGTTTCTAAGTTTGCAGATGACACCCAAAGTGGCCACCTCAGTTAGAAAAAGTGAAGGAATGTATAAAGATTCAAAATGATCTGATAAACCTCTTGGGTGGGCAGATAAGTGCAAAATGAATTTAATAGTAAAAAGGTGAAGGTTCTTCATTTAGGTTAACTTCAATAAAATTTTTAACTATGATATGAATGGGGATTGGCTTGAGTCTGTGGACCAAGAAAAAGATTTAGGTGTGATTATAAGCAGTTAATTTGACAGTAGTTATAAGTTGTTTGGAAGCAAGGAATAAAACTAAAAAGATGCTGGCATAATAAACTCGCAATGTTGTTACAAGAGGCAAGGACGTCGTTGAGCACATGGATAATAGCTATGTATAGGCAATAAATAACTGATAGTGCACAAATTTAAGCCATTTGTCAAAGAAAGATTAGATATGCTAGGAGAGAGTGCAACGTAGAGCAACAAGGATGATTCTGGGTGTTTAGAGGGTAAGAGCTATGAGGAGAGGCTGAAGGGGTTAGGAATGTTTTCTGTAGAAAGGAGATTTCTCATAGGAGATGTGATACAAGCCTACAAAATTTTTATGTCTATTGATAATACAGAGACCAATTTTAAAATTCTTCATAGTAGAGCACGGACGGGAGACCAGGGGCATAACAAGAAAATTAAGAAGAAAGCATGCCATCTTAATATAAGAAAGCATTCTTTCAGTAATAGGGTTGTTAAATTTTGGAATGGTTTACCACAGGAGGTTGTTGAGTGTGACTCGATTGCAACATTTAAGAAAGGGTTGGATAGGTATATGGATGGGTTGGGTATCATATAGTATATTTAGATGAAGCCAAATTGGTTGGTTTTTAAGTTACAGTAGTTATTAATATCGAGCTGCATGTGACCATAACTTATTTAGTAAGGTATGTGGATGGTTTGGGGATCATATATTATTTTTTTGACTAAGCCAAATTGGTGGATTTTAGTTACAGGAATTTGACAAGCCCTAGGGTGCTTTGTGGATTTTCATGAGCATGTTTGGTTGGTGGGTTGACTGGGACAGTCTCGATAGGTCCATGTGGCTTCTTACTGTCTCTATATTTCTAATGTTCTAATGTTCTACACCTGTAAAATACTATCCTACTCTATACAATAATCTGCCTCAACCACCACCGACACGGACGCCAATCTGGAAAGTTCGGTTTATGTACCAGATGAAGAGGAGATGCTCAAGCAGATTTAGAGGGATGAACAATACCTAGCTCGAGCATATGCTCAAATTCCGCACGTGCGGCTCGAAGTCTATCTGGAGCGAGACGCCTAGCACGGGCAGAAACTGAGGGTCCTGTTGTTTCAATATGATGTTGCACATCATGTTTAACAGGCAGTAGAGAAGATCAAAGACGAAGAAGATCAGGAAAATCCTTACAAACCATATTAAGAAAAGGATGAAATGTCGGAATTGACAATGGAAATAGAACCTAATGCGGAAACTTGTACAACACGAGACACTTTAAGGTCTGTATTCCCATCGAGCAAGCGTCGTTTCCGAATATCAACCAAGAGGTTGAAATGCTCTAAAAAAAAGAGTCGGCACCTAGGATGGGATATGCCAAAGATAGATGTGAGTTAGTGCACGACATGGTACACTTATTAGTTGCAGCTCCGAATTTCCTATGAAAGAAACAAACCCCTGATTGAGTATCTGCTGGATTGTTAGAAGAAAGACGAGGAGATTGCCAGCGAGGCCTGCAAGGAGAATATGGACAAGAAAATTGTTTACATTCCGTTGTTGACATTAATTGTTGTCTTTCCATAACAAAATAATGTTTAAATATGGGAAACCTCACTTTTATATGTAAAAACCTTATATACCTTTTCAAAATTTAAGATGGCCTGGCTTCTTCATCTAAATGTACCAAGAAAAGATGGTTTATGAAAAAGCAAAAAGGCCGCTGAAACGAAAATTGGAGAAATCTATAAATAAAAGCATTCCATCACCAGCCAAAAGAAGCAAGCCTGATCCTGAAGTTGAAAAGTATATTAATTGTGTACTTTGAAATGTAAATGGTTTAATTAATAAACTAAGAATTATTATTTATATATATTTTTTTATATATATTGTAGTATTGTACATTAACAGTATGATACGGTGAAAAATATGATTAAAGACTAACCTTAGTTTGATAGAAAAACTATTATTGAATGGTGATAAAATTAATATGTTAAGTAAATTTATGCAAAACATTTAGAAATACAATCCATGCTAAATTTTTGTAGATTATCCCATCTAATGGGGAAACTTGTAAATGCATTTCAATCAATGGAGTTATGATAGGAAGGTAAAAATTTTGTCTTTCTCCATATCCAGTAGGAAAACGATGGATTTATTTAATGCTTCTAAGTATCTTGTTATAAAAAGCTTCAATCTTGCTAAACAACATAGCATTCTCTCTGAAATTAAATAGGTATCAAAATGGAAAGTTATTTCAAAGGAAATAAAAGAGTATGTAAAGAATTTTTATGAGTCAGATGTTAGCAGAATCTGTCCTGGTAGAAAGGATTACATAAGCATGTGGACTGAAGAAACAGGAAAGAAAGAGCATGTTTAAAAGAGATTAGTTTTATTGAGTTCGAAAGAGGCATATAACCTTTACAAAGAAAATTTCAAGCTCCCAAGTATTGGTTTCTCTACCTTCGCCAGTTTAAGACCTAAAAATTGTATTTTGGCTGGACCTGCAGGAACCCATTCGGTATGTGTCTGTATCTACCACCAAAATACGAAGCTTCAAATTTCTGCATTGGGAATAAAGGATATTGACTACAAATTATTAATTGATAAAAGTGTCTGCAGTACAGAGAATAGAGATTGCGTGATGAACATATGCTGTAAGTGTCCTAGAGAAGAAAGTGTCAAAACCTTTCTGAATGTCTTATAACCGTTGATGACTAGCGAAGAATTCAAATATAAACTGGATCAGTACTGGCAGGTGCACTCTAATCGAAGCTGTAGAATCATCTGAAGATTTCATAACTTCTTTGTGTCAGAAAATTGTGAAGTTAACAAGACACCATTTTGTTGCAAAAATGCAAAGTCAGTTTCTAAAAAACAATCTAAACAGTGAAAAAGTGATTATTCTTGGAGATTTCTCAGAGAATTACACATTCATAGTACAAGATTCCATCCAAGATTTTCATTATGATATATCTATTAGGATATATCTAATAATGAACTAATTCATAAAAGTTATTGCGTCTTGTCTCCAGACACAAAACATAGAACAGCAATGGTCTATAGTCTAGGGATGTACCGAAACCAGAATTTTTGGTTCCGGCCGGAACCGGAACTTTCCGGAACCTTGAAAAAGTTCCGGCCGGAACCGGAACTTTTCGACTTCAGTTACACTTTACATAAGCTGCGTTCCAGAACCCCGACTGCAGCCGGGCGGCACCACATGGCATCTTTCCAGAGCACGTTGCGCAACTTCTAGTCACGTAAACGTCACAATCGGCCCCGTTGTTAAAGGCCTCGATTTCGAGAATTAATAAACGGCGGGCTGCGCAGAAGGAATATTGCTTCACAAAACAAATCTGTTACAAACTGTGTGTGGAAATGACTTGCAAAATTTTTAATAGTTTTTAGTTAACTTTTATATAAGGATAGAAATTAATTATCGTATCATTTTTCATAAAATAGATACATATAAGCTATAAGAGTATTGCTTCAATTCCAGCTGATTCGACGGGCGTTGCTCGGCCGTTTTCCAGACTAAATTCCTGTTCTCTATTGTTACATTTAATTTTTTTCAATCGAGCGTTTCCGAGTCGACTTTTGCACACGGGCTGCTGCATCGAGCTTCTGAAACACAGCTATTTTCGTACTTAAAACTTCGATTAACAAGTGGAGTCTCTCCTAGAGAAGACTGTCATCTTGTCTATTCCATAATGTGAAGCTCTTAGTTCTTGCAAGCCAATTTGATAAGCGGATCAATAAATTTAAAGTAAAAAATAAGGAATATACATAGCTGCACGTTTTCCAGAGCCGAGTGCAAAATCGACCGGAAACGTTCGAATTGAAAAAAATTACATTACCAATCAGAGAACGGAATTGATTACTCGGAAACGGCGAGCGAGCCCGTCGATCGCTGCAATTGAAACAATATACCTTATCATGGGGTATATAGGGGGGGCAGGGCACTGTCCCCCCCCTAATCTTGGCGAAATAAAAAAAACCTTATAATTTTTGCCAGACGACGTTTTAAGGTTATTAGTGGAAAACGAAAGATACATCAATCGCATAGTAATGAAGTAGTAATATAATTACAAACGTATTATAAATATTATATATATACTATAATATATATATCATATATATAATATATATTATATATATATATATATTATATATATATATAATATTATTATATATATATATATGATATATATTATATATATATATATATATTATATATAATATATATATATATATATATATATCACTCAACCTTTGCACCCTAAATGAATCCTGCCTACGCCCATAACTCTTATATGTATCTATATGAAATGATACGATATATATTAGTATCCTAATATAAAAGTTAAACTGAAAATATTAAAAAAAATTTATGTAAGCCATTCCGACCCAGGGTTATTAATAAAATTTGTTGTAAACAAAGTATTTCTTCCGCGCAGCCAGCCCGTTTATTAATTTCCCGATTTACAGAATTTAACAACGGGCGCCTGACTGTGACGTTTACGTGACGCAGAAGTGCGCAAACGGAGCTCTGGAAACGTATGCATGTGCGCCTGGGTGCCCGCCCGGGCTGCAGTCGGCTTCTGGGAAACGCAACTTCTATAAAGTTCTACGGGTCTTCAAAGTTTAAAAAACTTTTTTCAGAAGCGGTAACGTGTTTGAGGATAAGAGATCACGTTAACTCCACAACATGGAGAGCAACTTATTCTCTACCCAAAACATTTCAAAATTCAAATAAATTCATTTAGTAAGAAAAATTATGGAATCTGTTAAAATTGAAAATTTTTTGCTTAACAGTTTAGTAAATATTTTGTTGTAGTAGTTTCTACTTTAAAGTTAATTTCTTTTAATAATAATAATAATAAAATAAATAATATAATAATAATAAAATAATAATAATAATATAATATAATAATAATTAATTAATAATAATAATAATATACCCTGTACAAATTTTATTATCCCCAGGTCTAGATTCTAGAGCAGGATTGGCACAAAAAAGATTAAATATTTAAATCAAATCATATTTTTTTAGCGAATTTTATTTTTATTAAAAATTATTATTTTTTTTTTTTTGTATTTTTTAGGACCACTTTTTTTCTAAATTAATTAATTATCCTAGCTATTTACCTAATTAATGATAAGTATAATTTCATCTACATAATAAGTAAATCATCAATGTTTGTTTCAAGTCATTTTTATAAAGAAATAAATAAAAATTAGAGTACTCAGGTTATTACGTTATATAAATATTATTATAGAAATAATATATATATATATATATAATATATATATTTATATATATAGTATAAATAGTAATAGTTATATATATAGATTTTATAATATATATATATTAATATATATATATGCTATATATATATATATTAAATAACCTTAATAAACTAAATAATTTATTTTACCAAACTTATTAATTAGACAATAATTAGGATATTAACTAATTTTATGCAAAAATAATAATAAAAAAGCAAATTTGGTCTAAAAAAATTAAAAAAATTAAAAAAATCTCAAAAACAATTAAATATATCCCCAACCCCGTTTCTAGAGTATTAAAGCTACCCGTTTCGAGTTGTGAAAATTGTTTCGATATTTAAAGTCTCTAACATTACCGAGGTTAGTCATTTTTATGATATTGTTCAGCAAACGTGTGCGTCCCTCGTAGAACGCTGTCTTATAGAACGCGATCTTGCTATACAGCTTACAAAAAGAGAATAAAAAAGAAAATTAAATATTAACAAAATTACAAAAATAAAATTAAAATTCTGGAATACATATGTAAAAGAGATAAAAATAAAATTAAAAATTGCAAAAATAAAAATAAAAATGATACTACATATTTTTGGATCATGAAATGGAAAAAAAAAAAAAAGAAATATTTGGGGAGCTAAAAGGCAAAAGCGTCAAGTACCGATAACGATGTAATTTCTCAAAAAAAGCAGCCAATACAACTACAGATTCTGGACTGCCTTCATTCATCACCTTTAATTCATTTACAATTTGAAAGAAATCAATTTTTGTGCTCAATTGGATAAACTTTAAATTTATATTTACAGTCCTCAGGTTATTTAATTAATATATAAAAACAATTTATCTCCAAATTTTTTAAAGGTTTTGTACATGTATTATTTTTTTCGATTTAAAAAAACTAAAAAACTTTTTGCTCATTTTAAGATATGTTAGAGTACTGTTATTAAAAATATTCCAAAAATCAGAAATGGAACATAAAATAACTGGTTTGGAATAGGAGTTATATTGCTCAAATTGATTAATGATCACAATTATTCAATTATATTAAGGATAAATAAAATACTGCTGCTATTTTATTCACCTTATACAAAGGTAAAATTTTTAAAATTAATGATTTTTCATGGGTTTTAAAGTTATACGCGAAATCGCCTATAACGCGGGGGGTCAGGAACCTAACCCCCGCGTTCTACGAGGGACGACTGTATATCAATTTTCAATATTATTTTTTATGCATAATCATAACTGTGTAAAGACAAATCAAATGCTGGATATATCTAATAATGAACTAATTCATAAAAGTTATTGCGTCTTGTCTCCAGACAAAAAACATAGAACAGCAATGGTCTATACCTTCTTGTGTAATTTAATCCCTAAGATTAAAGAAAAGTGTGCAACAATTAAAAAATTCATTACTTTACTGATGGATGTGTGAGTTAGTACAAGAACAAATTTAGTTTTATTAATATCTGCAACCACCTTCAGGGTTTTGGAATTAAGTTTGAATGGTACT
>JABUQX010023392.1:40000-72500 GCA_015478945.1 Trachelipus rathkii
ATAATATATATATATATATATATATATATATATATATATACTATATATATATATATAGTAATATATATACACACTTATATATATATATATCTATTTGATGTTTAAGACTAGCTTCGATTTTGTTTTAATATATATATATATATAATATATATTATATATATAACCGTATATTATAGCGGCGAGACGGGACGAACATTGCACCTAGTCGAAGAAAAGGAACCCCTAAGTGCAGAAAGCTAATAGGAAAGAAAGTGATCGACTTTATTGGCAAGAGCGTCAGCCCAACCGCTGCGCAACTCTTTTTGCAAAAATAAAGAAAAAAGAAGGAAGGATCACGGGATACTCTTTAAGTCACTAAGGAGACTATCTATGAAATGAAACACAGACACACAATTTCATATAAAAATATATAATTAAAGAAAAATAGTACATATATACAACTTGTGCTTGGCACCATACGTTTTTTTAATAAAAAAAAAAAATAGATTTTACTGGCAATTAATATACCTATATAAATATAGGTATTTTTTTATGAATTTAAATAATTTAGATAAAAATTGTTAAATATTTAAGTTAGGCACAATCGAGAATGTCAAAATATGATAATCGAGAAATAATAGTTATTAAATTCGAGGGGTCAAAATATACATATATATAAATATATGTATATTTAAAGTAATACAAAAATGAGGCAGAGATTCGATAAATTCATATAACGAACAAATACACGCACAAAAATATAGAAAAATATAAACTAAACCTCAGCATGCATAATACTGGAGAAAAATATAATTATTTGTGTGCTCAAAACAACGTAGTTCTTGCAATTAACAATGTTTTCTGTCTTTAGAAAAATAACGCACAGTCTTTTTCAGTTTTAAACCAATTGAAAATTTATATAAGTTATGTTAGGTAGTATAGATATAAATAGTCAACATCTATTAGTAAAATAAAGAAGCATTACAATGAATCTGTCTTCTAGGTAATTACGATAATAAATTAAATACGTTAAAGTATGATGACGTTACTTAGGTTATATGTTACTCGACCCTCCGGTGGAACAGGCGTTACACAGACGGCAGAATAACTGATAAGAGCCGCTCAATAGATCGTATCATCGATCACTAGTTGAAGGTGATTGTTAAAGCGCGAGTCGATAATGATCAGATGGCGATATACCCGGCCAGAGGAAAATTAAGACACTCAAGAGATTAGGATCGCCCCAGGCTTCGGTTCAAGTGCAAAGTTGAACGACCTTTTGCTCTACGCCCCGATCCCTGCAGAAAACACAGTTATCAAAGATCGTGCGTAACTATTAAATTAGCAATGAAAATTTTAAAAGTCTATTGCACAAGAAATTTATAAAAGCAGGGTTCACATACCCTGTAGCGGGGATTCTTCCAAAATGTAAAAATGGAATAATATGGCAAAGCACTTCCGAAAGATTAAGTGGCAGAGTATAAATCAATGCCACTTTTATACTGCAGTTTGCAATCGCAATAAATAATTAAGTAAGTGGCAGAATATAAATCAATGTCACTATTACACTGCAGTTTGATACTCAATTTAACTCAGACTTTTTATCATATACCTAATCTGCAATGGAAGGGTGATAATAAGTACACAGAAAAAAAATGTGGGCATGTATATTTTAGTATACCAAAATATACATAGACCCGTCACTTAGCTTGTACAGCTATATAAGTTTGGCCCCCATGATTGCATACGATCTCCTCTCCTAGTCTTCACTTCAGAATCATCATCATCATTTGCCGAGATGAGCACCATCTGGAAAGGGAAAAAAATGAAATGGTACCACCCGTAGCAACGGGCCCATTACATTATCCCCCACCAGAAAATGACTCATTTTCTCAGCAACCCAGGAAAAGATGTTAAATGATCATCACCCGTATGACGTGACATCGTTAAAAACAACATAATACCCAAAATTTGTCATAATACCCTATACAAATATAACAATGAAAAGAAAAAATATATATATACCAATGAAAAATAATAAAAAATGAAAAAGAGTAAGTTATTAGAGCTTTACAGCATATAGCTCAAAACCAAGAAGTTTTACAACATTTAACCTCGTTACAACACAATTGTTTTATGGGTATATTTTATTAAATTTATGAACCATCATTATTAAATTTGTGAAACATCATTTGAGAAAATAATTATGGAATCCTTTTTTTTTTTTTTTTTTTTTTTTTTTCTTTTCCTTTTCCCATATATATATATATATATATTTTTTTTTTCATATAGAAGTATTTTTATTTAATTTTTTTTTTTTCCTTTTTTCATATAGGGATACTTGTATTTTTTATTTTTTTTTCATAAAGTTTTTACATATAACAATACATAATAAAATTAAGGCACGAGTGTATAATACACTACTAATCCAAATCGCTGATGACCAAAATGTTTTTCATCTGCAAAGCAAAAATACCTCTTTTAGAATATAGAATTGGTTGTAAATGAAAATAAAACATAACATGAATAATAAGGACCTGTAAGGCAATTGGTATTAGCACATCATATCATTTACGGTAATTTATTCATCATATCATGTTACTTTTAGAGTACAAACAAAAACCGTTTCACTGAAACTAAATTTTATTATTATTTTTACTATTTTACTTTTATTGACTTTGATCGACTTGTTATTTACTGGATAAAAATTTATTTGTTTAGTTTTTTAATTGTATTATTTGTTTTATGGTTCTGATATTCCAGCGGGACAGCCATGGTATACGAAAGATCCGCTACAGCCCCCCTGGATCTCGTATGAGGCCGTTGGTTTCCCACCTCTGACTCCAAGACAATATCAGACCCCTCTGGCTCCAAATAGGAATCACTCATATACTCTCCAGGCAAACTTTCACACTTGCTTTCATGCTCGCTCTCAGACGGCTCTAAATCGTATATACCCCCCAGTGAACTATTTTGAGGAGATGACCGCAACAACTTTTGCACCTGAGGGCTAAATCCCTCAAATGCCGACGATTGGCCCCACGATTTTTCTAGCTCTCCAAAAAATTCCTCCCGACTTTCAGAAAGCTCCGTCTGAACCGATGCATCAGCTGATGGCGAAGCGGGTTTGAACTGGATAACCGGAATATTAAAAGAAATTTGCCTATTATGATATGGTCGCGCCGAAGGATGCAATGCGGACATGGGAATCCATAATCGGGACTCAGGCCCCGCCGACTCAACAGAACCCTCCTCAATAGGATCAATGCGACTGGACTGGAGAACGACTCTTCAATCAGCCTTGACACACCTCGACTGAGGTGTTGTACCTGATCTAAGACTACAGGCTTCATCATCGTGTCTAAACGTTCCTGACTCTCAGCTAAGTCCTGCAGAGCAGAATATTCTGCACACGAAAATGGCATTAATTCGAAACCTAGAAAATCCTGTTCCTCTTCTTCTAACTCCAAGGCATCGAATAGATTCGGCCCTTCTGGCGCCAAGCTACTCTCCTCCCTTTCTTCCTCTGGTGGCAAAATTCACATACTTCCCTGATCTCCTCCCCATCGCACTCATCATCGGGATGCAGTAATAAGGTCCAAAAATAGTGTTTTTTCCTCAAATAATCAGGAACATCCACCCACTTCCGTAACTGTGAATAATGCGCGGTTACCTCTTTACCTTGAGGATCCACGGGATATCGGGAAATGACATATGATAGAGTATACTTTGATAATAATAAAAGGACAAGTATATCGGCTTTTGAACTTATTTGTAACCAAATCCCCAGGAAGATGAGTTTTATAAGCAACTTTATCCCCTTTTTGTATGGAGCAAATTTAGAAGAAGGCTCCCTCCAATACTGTTGTAAACAGGGATTTGGGTTAAAAGTATGAGCCCTTTTGAGTAAAACCTCGCTAGGTGTTGCTTTAATGGCAGAATGCCACGTATTCTTGTACAAAATCACGGCCTGAGGCAACTCGGTATCCCAGGAAACGAGATTCTCCTGCACCAACATCCGTAAGGTCTGCAACAGAGTACGATTGACCCTTTCTGTAACTCCGTTACATTGTGGCATATGGCTTGAAATAACCACGTGAGAAATACCAAACTCTCGTAATACCTCTTCAAACGGTTCACCCATAAATTCCAGCCCCCTATCACTAAGCAACCAGTCAGGGATGTATGGCAGAAAAGGCAAAAGTTTATACTTAAATGCGTTTGCTACAGCGATACTAGTCTTTTTGACAAGTGGCACCACTGAAATAAATTTTGAAAAGTGGTCAATGGCCACAAAACAATAACCATGATTACCTCTTAACCGTGGCAACTGAAGCAAATCCACCGCCAACAAATTAAAAGGATGATTTGAAGTGATTTTTAGAAGTGGCGGTTTCACGCTATTAGGATTTGTTTTATTCTGCTGACAATGTGGACAACTTCTACACACATCAGTCACAACTTGCACCACCCTTGGATTCCACAAGTCTTCATATATTAGAGAGATTAATTTATTCCTTCCCAAATGACCATATTCATAATGAATCTGACAAACTACAGCACTCAAATATGAAAAGGGAATTATATATTTCCTATGGTTATCTGCATTAAGATACAATATGTCACCCTCCAAGGATAGTTTATCACCCACTGTCTTAAATAAGCTTAAAGTTTTATCCCACTGAGGAACTGGAATTCGATTTTTAACCATCCTGACCAGTTTTCTCAGTGTGGGATCTTGTTTCTGTTCTCTCAAAATAACCTCACTACCTATGGTAGAATTAGACAAGAGATTATTATCTCCATCAGATGTAATATGGAGACTGAACCTTCACCATATTTACCCAGCGATTGCTGCTATCGTCCGGTGGTACACTCTTCCCAACATCACCTTTAATTGGATACAGCAGATTATAATGTATGCCCGATACACACCTCAAATGACAAACATCACTATACTCATCACCATAAATTAATGGAGTAGATGTATTATAATACACATGTACTTGGTATTTGCAAAGTTGAGCAAATGCCTGAATAGGCATCTGTCCTGGAAGTCTTAACAGTCTTAATCTCTTCAAAACATTCCTACCTTGCAAATTATATTTACTTGGATCTTTTAAAAGCTCATCAACAACTACTTCTCGTATATCCACATGAGCATTCTCACTTCCCTCCAAGCAAAGAGCGAATCTTCCCCCCTGGTACCTCCACCTGCCTAAAACCAGACGGGATAGTGAACTGCTCACCCGAGCAGCTGTCCGATTCCAATTACTCATCACCATAAATTAATGGAGTAGATGTATTATAATACACATGTACTTGGTATTTGCAAAGTTGAGCAAATGCCTGAATAGGCATCTGTCCTGGAAGTCTTAACAGTCTTAATCTCTTCAAAACATTCCTACCTTGCAAATTATATTTACTCGGATCTTTTAAAAGCTCATCAACAACTACTTCTCGTATATCCACATGAGCATTCTCACTTCCCTCCAAGCAAAGAGCGAATCTTCCCCCCTGGTACCTCCACCTGCCTAAAACCAGACGGGATAGTGAACTGCTCACCCGAGCAGCTGTCCGATTCCAATTCCGATTCCAAAGCAGAAAGTGGGGAGCGCGACAACGCATCAGCGAGGACGTTTTTCCTCCCGGTAATATGTCGCACTTCATAATTGTATTCGTTGAGTTCGTCTAAAGTCCTAGCTATACGCCTATCAGCGGCCGACATATTTTGTAAATATTGAAGCGCTCATGATCGCTAAAGATCACGAACTTTTTCTCATTACAAAGAAAAGGTCGTAAGGCTCTCACTGCCCACCGTAAAGCGGCTAACTCGCGCTCCACGGTAGAATACAGCTGTTGCGTTTTAGAAAAGGTCATAGAAATGAAAGCTATAGGCCGAGATTCGCCATCCTTCTGCTGCGATAGCACTGCTCCAGCACCGATGTCCGAAGCATCGACGAGGAGTTCTAAGGGCGGCGAATCCAAACTATAGTCCGGAAACGTTAACAATGTTGGACTTACCAACGCTGACTTGAGCACTTCAAACGCTGTTTGACACTCCGGCGTCCAACGAACCACACGTCCGCCGGTCTGGTACGAAAGCGGCTTACCAATTGCGGAACAATTAGGAATATGACGGCGGTAAAAGTTTACCATACCTAAAAATTGTCGCAACTGCTTAACTGTCGTAGGCACTGGAAAATTAAGAACTCAGATAAGTTCTTCTCCAGGGGAAGAATACCCTGACCACTAATAAGATGTCCCAAAAATTCAACCCACTCTCAACACAACTTTGTCTTCTTAGGCTTTAACTTAAACCCATTGGCTTGCAATGCCTTCAGAGCTTTTTCCAAGGAGACCAAGTGCTGCGCGTAAGTGTGGGACCTAATTATTATGTGGTCCAAATAAGCCATGACCTCTGACCAGGGAATTCCTGAAAGTGCCAGTATCATGCCCCGTTGGAAAGTGGCTGGTCCACCCTTCACCCCGAATGGAGATAAGTGGAGGTGCCCTACCTATTATATGCGGATGATTTGGTTTTGTGTGGCGAATCTGAAAAAGAAGAGTTGAGAGGATTGGTAGAGAGATTTGGCAGGGTGTGTAAAAAAAAGGAGGGGTTTGAAAGTAAACGTAGATAAGAGTAAGGTTATGGTTGTGACTGAGAACAGTCCTCAGTGTGAAGTTTGTTAGATGGTGAGCAGCTGGAACAAGTGTCTGAGTTTAAATATTGGGGTATGTGTTGGATGAGAAGGGAACAGATGATGCAGAGTGTAGTAGGAAAGTTGTGAATGGCAGGAAGGTTGCTGGGGCAATTAAATCGTTATTGAATGTAAAATGACTAAAGTTTGAGTGTGCTAGGGTCTTACATGAGGGTATGTTGTTACCTGTGTTATTGTATAGTAGTGAGACTATGGTCTGGAATAAGAAGTAAGATCTAAAGTTCAAATGTGTTAGATGGACAAATTTAGGGGCATGCTAAGGTGTGAGAAGATTCGATAAAATGAGGAATAAACGTATTAGATAAGTTGTGTGGTGTGAAGAAGGGGTAAACGAGAGAAATAAATGAAAATACACTGAGATGGTTTGGTTCATGTGAAAGGATGAAATGATAGTCGGTTGGTTAATAAGCGGATCGTATAGTGGTGAGTGTGTTGGGAACCGACCGGCTGGGAGACCGAAGAAAAAGTGGATTGAGTCAGTAAAGGTAATGTTTGCAGGAGAGAAATGTGAGTTTGGCAGCAGGCGAGAAGAAAGGTGCATGAATGGCGGGGTTTAGCGGAGTGTTGTATGGGGGTATGGTTGTGGTCCACCTGGGCCAGGGGATGAACCCTACACTTGACAATGTAGCGGATTTTACTAATAAAATAAAAGCCGGGACTACAAGGTTGAAAGATTAGGTAGTGGAGGCGCCTTTCCAGGACGGAGAAGTAGGGGACAAAAAAAGACACATAACACCTTAATCTATTACAAAAAATGGATAAGTCAACTGAATTAATTTGATCCACAAAATTTATGATAATTTATTTTTAAATTTTCTGCTAATAAAGTATATCACGACTACACAGATTAAAGCCAGATAACCCAAATCTCTTTATGAAATACAAAAAAATAATCCTAAAACAATACCATTTAACGCATTAAAAAAATGTATACCAATACAAATGACTCTAGTACACTACTACCAACTACTCAAATATACTATATACTACAATGTTAAATACATTACATATACCATACTGAGATTTTAAAAAAATATAATATATGAAAACCGATAAATCAAAAAAATTAAATAAATCCAATTAATCAAATTGTTTTATGAAATAGGAAATATTGTCAGTTCACCAATTTGGTGCCTTTAAATGTTTTTAAATTGGTTAAGTGTTAATTATTGTTTTCACACTTTAATATTGAATAGATTATCTTATGATACCACTTTTTTAAATGTATTTTAAAGTTTCTCACTTTATGGTACCACTTCTACTTTATTTTTTGGTTTATTTTCCACTTTTATAATTTTTCAATTGTCTTTATCAAATTTTAATTTATCCCCTTTTCTTTGATGTTATTTGTATTATAGGTTTCCAATTTGATTTTTCAATTTACTTAAAGTGTTCCACTATAAGTCAAAAGTGGAACCACAAAAACGTTCCAAAAGAAAAGGATACAAATTGGAGCCAAAACAACTCCAGAAGGCAGCCACAGGAAATAATTTCTGCCTTAAAAAAATGGAGTCCCAGCGAAAGGTTCCAAATAATTCAGCGAAAGGTTCCAAATACTTCAGGCTCATAAAAAAAACTGAAAGGATACAAAAAAGCATCCTAACATTAACAATATAAAATATAAGAAATAAAAATAATGTTAAATGTTAAATAATAATATAAAAATGCCTTCACAAAATAAAGCATTTCAATTGAGCAAAATGAACTTTAAGGACCTTTAAACAGCAGTCAAAAAATAGTAATGAAAATCGTTATGCTCAATCAGTCCATTTGTGATCATAAATTAATTAAATGAAATTATCTAATCGTAAATCTTGATACATACAAATAAATTAAAATTATTTAATAAATCAAAAAATAAATAAAATACAAAAAATTTAAAGTACCTGGCCAATGTTAGTAGCCAGTTTTTTAACCTTGTTTCCCAACTACTACTGTCTAAGCGTCCCCTTGAACCTCGAACCTCAAGACCAATACTCTGACTCTAGAAGACAAGAAAACAGAAACCTACTATTAATCAAACATGATAATAACAAAAAGAAAAAAAATAATAAAAAAAATTCAAGTATCCATTAGAAAAATATAAGTAAACAAAAATCACCTTTACCATAGAAATACAAAGAAAGGATCTTCATCCAAACAGCAAATCCCTTAAGAGCATCCAAATTCAGTCTATCCAAACGATATCCTCTTTTATTAATTCAATAATCCACTAATTATTCACCATTCACTATTCATTTCTCAATAAGTAATTAATTCATTAATTCATTATTCAAAAATTAAACAAATCAACTATAATCAATTATAAGCTGACTTTGGCTTTACCTTGACTGACTGAAAATAATAAAACAAATTACTTTATTTGAAAATTAAATTCTTACTGGGAAAATCATTCATAACCACATTCATAGCCCTCTGAAACGCTGCCAGAGCATTCGCTAACCCAAAGTTCAAATTTCTAAACTGATAATGCTGCTTTGCAGTCGAAAAGGCAGTCACACATCTACTATCCTCTTCCACTGGCATCTGATATAATACCCCGCACCAGAATCCATTTTTCGTAAACACTTTCATTTCCATACATACTATACACGCCTCTGAAACTACACACATTGGAAACCTATCTTTCACAGTCTTTTCATTCACCTTACGATAATCAATACATAACCTCAATCGTCCATCAGGCTTTCGCACAGGCACAATCGGACTATTCCACGGACTTTCACTCTCTTTTAACACACCTATTCTCTCTAACTCTTCACACTGCTCTTCAATCTCATTCGCAACGGGGGAGGAAAGTGACGAGGCCGTTGGTATATGGGGGTGTCCTCCGCTAACACTATGCGAAACCCGCTGGCATTTCGGCATCCCAAAATCCGTCATCCGCCTGGCTAGCGCTTTCTCTTTGCCAAACATTCGTAAAACCTTCCTGTCTCCTTTACTTCATTCAAAACCATGCCGGCAAATTCACTTTTCAACCATACTTCCTCATACACCCAATGCCTTTTGTTTCTCATGTCACCAGCAAGACACACAACATTCATTCCCTCTCTCGAATTCTCTAAGACAAAAACAGAATATAAACTACCAAACTACATCCCCAACCCTTATACCTCTCACTCGCTCTTTTTCATCATCAGGCACCTTCTACCATACTACCTGAGGATTATTCAAATTATAATTCCTGTCAAATACATGTGCATCCCTTTTCACCTATACCTCGCATCATAACCATCCACCAGAAACATGCCTATGTCTGGTTTTCATCCACTACCCACATTCGATTCCAACCGTACTTCACACTACTGACTTCGCCGTCTTCAAGGACCTATTCCTCTAAAAGCCAAACACTTCCACGCCTTTAAACCATTCACTTCTACATTCCCTAAATCATTCACAAACATCTGACATTTCCCATCCTTTATTCACCTTCTTCTCTATCATACTTCGATCAGGATGAATAACTATCCCATTTGCAGTCAAAAAATAACTGCCAATAACACATCCAATTTTTGTTCCTACTATCAATCACATATAAACTCACTCTCTCCATGCCCGTATTGCCTCCTATCTTAAACGCTCCTCAAACTACTTCACCAGGTACCTGAACACCATTAACTAATTCTTTATTGCCCCCTAACCTTCTTCTTTCTGTTCCTTCCTTTATCTTTCATCTATCATACGCTCCTTATACACAACTAACCATGACACAAGTAGTAATCATAAGCACGAACCTCAAAACCTCCACAACAAACCTTAATACTCATACATTCATTCACAGGACCAACTGAAAACACATCGACACTTACATCCCCTATCTGTGACAACCCAATCTCACCTGAGGATTCACCAGCTGCAACCCTCATTGCAACTCGTTTCCCGGATTGATTACCCTTACCTGATTATTAACCGTGTTTACCCCTGCCTCACTCACATTTACATTCCTAGTAATACCAACAGCCTGACTACTAACCGGTTGAACCGGACTACTAACACCATTACCAATACCTAACACACAGGAGTAACCTGACCTCCCACTCCTGGTTGCCTCATACTCCAACACATTCCAGCCACATGCCCTATTTTCCCACATTTTGCACAAGTGTTTCTAGGGGACCTACACATCCTTGAAAAATGTCCCTCGATACCACAGTTCCCACATACTGGTTGCCTCGCTCTTACACCCTGTGGACAATCACGCACCCAATGATCCACACCTCCGCATCTCCTACACCCAGCCCTTTGCGGGTCTGTACAATTCATGGCCAAATGACCCACTTGCCCACAGCTAAAACAAGCACCAGTTGCCCATCTACATTCGGAAATCATATGGCCCATTTCCCACAACGAAAACACTTCACATCCCTATTCGCACTCACATTTTCTTGGTTTCCACGACCTCTAATCCCTTGACCCTGATTATACCCTTGACCTTGGTTATAACCAGCGTTCCCTTTCACATTCACATTTCCTCCTACCTGACGACCAGCAAAATTAATTTACCCAATTTCCAGCCTCCTAATTCACCTGTCTTTCATCATCTCCAAAACCACCGTAAAAAATCTTCCAAAAACTTCATTACTTCATAGGGGTTAGCTTTCAGGGCGTCCCTATATGATTTATACTGGGGTGGTTGTGAACCCCTCTCACTCGCATTCATTCCCCTACCACTATACACTTCTCGTCTTTCATTCTCCTCGCGTTCTCCTTCAAACTCCCTATCTTCTACGATTTGCCAGAACATCTTTCCCAATGTCAATCAATTCTCCCGCCATTCACTTCTCTTTCCTTCGCAAATTCACATATTCCGCCACCGAGGTCGGAACCGTCTCCAAAATTTTATTCCCTCTACTGTATATGGAAGAAAACAATCATCATCCCCAAATTTCTTTCTCGCCAGGGTTTCCAGTCGATGCGCGTACATATCGATCCTTTCATTCTTTCCACGCCTGGCCTTATCAAAATCATTCACCTTTCTATACTTCACTCCCCCTTTCACTCTCACAACCTGGTCCATTATCCTCTGTTTTACCAATTTGTACTTTGGTTCACCCACACTGATAGACTTATAAAATTCCAACATTCGCCCCTCTAAAAATTCGCCCAACTCTTTAACCCAAAAGACCTTATTCTCGTCAAACTTTTCCCGACAATAACCCTCATATTCCCTAAAGAACTCCTCAACCTCTTTCGTTCCATACACATTAAACTTATTAATTTTTGGGATATCCCGAATCAACACACTCTGTTTCACCTTACGCTCAGACTCAGAACCAGATCCCGTCTCATTTCCTTCAAACACATTCACCTCACCTTCCGAACTACTATATAGCGAGTCTATGCTTTTACTTTTCATTCTCCTTTCATGTCTCCTATTCTTGGAAGTCTTTTTCTTCTTTTTATCCTTTTTCTCTTTCTTCCCATTCTTCTCATTTTTCTGATTCACCACCTTATTTACATCCTTCTCTCCTCCCACTTCCCCATCATCCTCAGTCACATCACTTAACTCATCATCCTGGTTCATTACTTTTTCATCATCTTTGGTCTTCACTCTCTCGTCCTCCTTTTCCACTTTCTCACCCTTTTTTTCCTTATGTTTACTACCTTCGGAGTAGAAGTCACCCTTTGTCGGGTCCCATTCATTCCATTCCCTCCAATCCCATCAGCAAACTTTTTATTCAATATTTCCTCTATTTTAGTGGCCATTTTCTCCTCCATTCTCTCTTCCATTCGCCTTTCCATTTCCTCCATCCCCTTTTGCATTTCTCGCATTTTCTCTATCAACTCTTCATTCTCCTTCTCCTTCTTGCGCAAAGCCTCTTTATACCTTTCTAACTCACCCCATTTCCTCCAATCATGGCCAATTGTTCAAAAACCGCTACTACTTTATTCTATCTTACTCTCTAACCTAATACTACTTTATCACTACGTTACTTAAGTTACATTATGTCCCCTCACCTATCCTTCGTGACAGCCCCACGTTGGAGCCAACAAATATGTAGCGGATTGTTACTAATAAAGATAAAAGCCGGGAACTACAAGTTTGAAAGATTAGAGTAGTGGAAGGCTGCCCTTCGAGGATTACGGAGAAAGGGGACAAGTAAAAATAAGACATCATCACAGACTTAACCATTTAATTAAAAAAACAAATAATTCACTCTTTGAATTTAGCACAAAGTTTGAGTTGAGTATTTCCAAATTTTTTCCCTATAAGTATATCCGACTACACAGATTATACAGATAAACCCAATCCATCTTTAATGAATAATACGAAAAAATTATCCCAATACATAGCCTTAACCGTTTAAAAAAATGTATACCAAATACAATGACTCTAGTACACTACTACCAACTACTCAAATATATCTAAAAATGAAATGTTTAAAATCATTTACAATAGCATATGAAGATTTAAAAAATATAATATATAATGAACGATAAATCAGAAAAATTAAATATTCGAAATTATCAATTGTTTTATAAAATATGAAATATTGTCAGTTCACCATTTATGGTGCCTTTAAATGTTTTTAAATGTTTAAGTGTTAATTATTGTTTTCACACTTTATATTGAAGTGTTGTATGTCTTATGATACCACTTATTTTAAATGTATTTTCAAGTTTCTCACTTTATGGTACCACTTCTACTTTATTTTTTGGTTTATTTTCCACTTTTATAATTTTTCAATTGTCTTTATCAAATTTTAATTTATCCCCTTTTCTTTGATGTTATTTGTATTATAGGTTTCCAATTTGATTTTTCAATTTACTTTAAGTGTTCCACTATAAGTCAAAAGTGGAACCACAAAAACGTTCCAAAAGAAAAGGATACAAATTGGAGCCAAAACAACTCCAGAAGGCAGCCACAGGAAATAATTTCTGCCTTAAAAAAATGGAGTCCCAGCGAAAGGTTCCAAATAATTCAGCGAAAGATTCCAAATACTTCAAGGCTCATAAAAAAAAAAGTGAAAGGATAAAAAGGGGAAACTAGCTATTAACAGTCAATAAAATATAAGAAATAAAAATAATGTTAAATGTTAAATAATAATATAAAAATGCCTTCACAAAATAAAGCATTTCAATTGAGCAAAATGAACTTTAAGGACCCTTAAACAGCAGTCAAATAATAGTAATGAAAATCGTTATGCTCAATCAGTCCATTTGTGATCATAAATTAATTAAATGAAATTATCTAATCGTAAATCTTGATACATACAAATAAATTAAAATTATTTAATAAATCAAAAAATAAATAAAATACAAAAAATTTAAAGTACCTGGCCAATGTTAGTAGCCAGTTTTTTAACCTTGTTTCCCAACTACTACTGTCTAAGCGTCCCCTTGAACCTCGAACCTCAAGACCAATACTCTGACTCTAGAAGACAAGAAAACAGAAACCTACTATTAATCAAACATGATAATAACAAAAAGAAAAAAAATAATAAAAAAATTCAAGTATCCATTAGAAAAATATAAGTAAACGAAAATCACCCTTACCATTGAAATACAAAGAAAGGATCTTCATCCAAAAACAGCAAATCCCTTAAGAGCATCCAAATTCAGTCTATCCAAACGATATCCTCTTTTATTAATTCAATAAGCCACTAATTATTCACCATTCACTATTCATTTCTCAATAAGCAATTAATTCATTAATTCATTATTCAAAAATCAAACAAATCAACTATAATCAATTATAAGCTGACTTTGGCTTTACCTTGACTGACTGAAAATAATAAAACGAATTACTTTATTTGAAAATTAAATTTAACTTTAAATAATTTTAAATAAAATAAAGGAAATTTAAATTATTAATTCCCCACTTTATTTTTTAAATAATAAAATCGCACTAATACACTTTTTCACTGAATTTCCGGGAACTTTCCTTGTTCCTTGACGTTCCATCTTTTGCTCTGCTCACGAAATCTCATCTTTCCTTCTTTCATGCTGTACCTAAAAAAACAAAATAAAAATTATGAGACAACAACCACAAAAAACTGACCTACCACATCCCTCCTACCTAAGTTTGTCTCATAATTCTAACCCAACAATCACTCTCCATTTATAACGCCGTTGTCATCACCCAATCATACTCTTTTACAACACCTCTACTCCTAGTAAACGGTTTCTCATATTCCATCACTGGTTCACTGAGTTTATTTTCAGCACCTTCCTCTCTTTCATCACTTACCTCCACTACTTCGTTCACACTTCCTTCCCTAGGTAAACGCTCAGACATTTCTGCAATCTCTTTCTCGATCTCTCATCCTGGCATTCGCCTTTATAACATTCACTACTTCATCCAATTCCACACAAAATTTACTCAAATCATTCACTTCCATATGCACACTCCTATCTCTAATATTTCTCAATCCTGCCAACACACTATCATTTTCATCCAACGGAAACTTGCAAACTGTGTAAGTACTTTTTCTCAAACTCTGCTCGTTATTCCCATTGTCCCACCAAAACCCTGAAAAATACTCATCATTCTCATTATCATCGTTAAATAACACCTTTAACCTACTCACATTACCCGATATTCCTCTTTTGCGCTTCTTTTTCCGTATCTCTTCCACCAACACTAACTCTTTCCCCTTTAACCACAAATCATCCACTATATCCCCATTCTCATTCAAATCGTCCTCATTCACCAGAAACTTATATACAGGATGAATCTTAAGATAACCAGGGGGTTCCCTCCACGGCCTCAACTGTACCTGATGGGCCCGAAACTCATTCGTACCACCATCGTTCTCACCCTCCAAACCCCATTAGACATAACCCTTTTCACAACATACGGTCCCTCAAACTTTTCTCTCATCTTATTCACGTTCAACCGACCTTTCTCAATCACTTCCTTCAAAACCTTATCCCCTACCTTAAAACTGGCAAACTTTAAACTACCCTTTCTCCAAACGTCCCTATCACCTTCAGGTAACCCAAGCCTGGGTTTTACAAACTTCTCAAAATTCAACACATACATACAAGGAGACATACCAGTTGCCCTATGCACAGTCATATTATACGCCCACAACACTCTTCCCAGCCAATAATCCCAATCATTCTCCTTTTCACTCATCATTCGCAACATCTCACTCAACGTTCGTACTGTTCTCTCAGCCAACCCATTCGAACTAGGCATAGACGGGGTTGTTCTCACATGCTCAATGTCCCAATAACTCAACATTTGCTCAAACGCCTGCCCTACAAACTCCAGTCCATTATCACTCAACATTAGCTTCGGTTTACATACACACATTGGCAACAACTCTCACTACCTTAGTTACATTCGCACTAGTCTTATTCTTCACCGGCACAGCATATGCAAACTTACTTTTGTGATCCACCATCACCACCATTCCTACATACCCACTCGCAGTCACTGGCAAAGAAACACAATCGATCACTACTAACTCAAAAGGTTCATTCACATCCATTCGTAACACAGGGGGTTTCACATACATTCTCTGATACTTTCCCTTCTGACACTCCTCACAAGTAGTTGATACATCATTCACTATCTTCCTTAACCAAGGGTTAAACACTCGCTCTTTCATACATTCCCACAATTTAAACTTTCCCATGTGACCAAACCTACGGTGGATCACTAACGCCATCCCTACCGTTCCAACTACAGAAAACACTGGTACATACAAATCCTCCTCTCTTACTTTTTGAATATAATACACCACATTAGTACATACAACAAACCTTTTAGCAAACACCCTAAAATCCTCTATCAACTGGTCCCACCTGCACACTTCCTTACCCGACAAAATACATTTTCTCAACTCACAGACCATAGGACATTCCTCTTGCATTACCTCGATATCTTTCATGCTTAAGAGTTCTTCATCCCCCACACCAACTCTCACCATGCCAACAAAATCAACAACACACACATTCTCCTTCTGCATTCTAACAATCTCTCGACTTCCCTTCAACAACCTTTCATTCCCTACATCTACGGACAACCTATTCACCCTCAAAAAGTCAATCCCAAAACAATACGGCATTCGCTCCTCGTCCAGCACAACAAACCTATGTTCCACTTCCCTAGCGTTCCTATTTCTACCTTTAACAAAACCTCTTCAAAAGCAACAAAATCACCTGACCCAATCCCTTTAATCTTCACATTTGTACTCCCTCCTCTCCTATCTGCCCGTTACTTACTCAATTTCTCGTATCTTAGGTCACATTCACTAAAGAAATCAGGCCCCAGTATCCAATCAGTCCACAAAATTCTATCCCATTCACCTGCACTTTCACCTCCATTCTTCCACTTATCCCATGTTCGCAGTACACAACCTCTTCGATTTCCCCTGGACAAATCATTTTCACATTCTCATCACCCTCTCCCAGACACTCCTCCAACTCCGATTCCAACACATACTTCCTATCATAGCTCTTTTTCTCGATTACCCAATTGTAATGTACGCCACTTAAACACTGTAAATGAAGCTCACCCACTTTTGCACCACTTACACCCTCACTCCTATACAAAACTGGTCTCTCTCCACCATAATGCACACATACAACTATCTTAAACAACTTACTCACAACAATCAATACCTCTTGCACCGGAAGCACACCTACATTACACATAGCCTTTAACTCCTTCATAAAATATTTCACCTTCCTAATCCCTATCTGCTCGGGTTTCTTACACACCTCAGTCATAACTTCCCTCCGCAATTCTTCCATACTCTCAGGCACTCTCGAAACTAACCTATCCCTAGCTAAATCCTGTAACCCATACAACACACTTTCGAACATAGAATCACCCCCACCCTGACTTTCTTTTCCTTTCATCAATCCCTTAGGTAAATATTCTGGGTCTATTACTACCTTTTCATTCATACTCTCACTCCCAGGCATTCTTGACATCAAATCAGCAATTTCATTCCTTTCACCCGGCACATACTCAAACCACATAATCAAAATCACTCAAATCTTCCAAAGTTCTTGCAAGCCTACTATCAACTATCCTCATTCTCTGCAAATACACCAAGGGTTGGTGATCCGTTCGCACAATGAACTTAATTCCATACAAAAACGGACGCAACGACTTCAAACAAAACCTCAAAGCAGCCAACTCTCTTTCAATCGTAGAATACTTTCGCTCTGTCATACTAAACGCTTTTGAAACATATGCAATCACTCGTTTTCTTTCAATCCCATCAATCACCTGTTCTTGCATCAAACAACCCCCCATACAATACCCACTTGCATCCGTATAAACTTCCAGAGGTTTCGCATTCTCACTATAATCCGGATAGGCCAGCTCAACATCCTTCGCGACTTCAGCTTTCAACTTTTCAAACGCTTCATTCATTCTATCATTCCATTTCACGATCGTACTCTTCTTTTTCCCCGTCCATTCAGTCAAAGGTTTCATTACTCCCGAACAATCTTTCATAAACTTCCTCCCAAACTCTACCAAACCCAAAAATCCTCTCAATTCTCTAACATTCCTCGGCTTTGGAAACTGCCGAACTTTCTCAATAAACTTTTCCGCTTTCTTTAAACCAGTCGCACACACCTTATGTCCCAAGAATTCAACCTCATCCGCAAACCACTCACACTTCTCAACTTTCACTTTTATACCTATCTCCTCTAACTTTTTCAACACATCATTCACTAACTTTAAATGCTCAGAGAAAGATTCATTCATCACTAATATATCGTCTATAAACACCATCACATTCTTACTGGGAAAATCATTCATAACCACATTCATTGCCCTCTGGAATGCTGCTGGAGCATTTGCTAACCCAAAGCTCAAATTTCTAAACTGATAATGCCGCTTTGCAGTCGAAAAGGCAGTCACACACCTACTATCTTCTTCCACTGGCATCTGATAGTACCCACGCACCAGATCCATTTTCGTAAACACTTTCATTCCATACATACTATACACACACTCTGAAACTACACACATAGGGAACCTATCTTTCACAGTCTTTTCATTCACCTTACGATAATCAATACACAACCTCAATCGTCCATCAGGCTTTCGCACAGGCACAATCGGACTATTCCACGGACTCTCACTCTCTTCCAACACACCTATTTGCTCTAACTCTTCACACTGCTCTTCAATCTCATTCGCAATGGGGGGAGGAAAGTGCCGAGGACGTTGATATATTGGGGTGTCATCCGCTAACACTATGCGAAACGCAGGCAATTTCGCATCCCCAAAATCATCATCGCCCTGACTCAGTGCTTTCCTCCTTTCCCATAACATTCGTAAAACCTTTTGTCTCCTCACTTCATTCAAACCTTCCAGTAATTTTACTTTATCAACCATTTCATCATACACCCAATCCTTTTTCTTCTCAATATCACCAGCAAACACACAGCATTCATTCTCTCTCGAATTCTCTAATACAAAAACAGAATACAAACTACCAACTACATCACCAACCCTTATACCTCTCACTCTCTTCTTTTTCACATCAGGCACCTTCTGCATACATACACGAGGATTATTCAAATCTATTATACCGTCAAAGACATGAGCAACCCTTTTCACTCTATACCTCGCATCATAACCATCCACCAGAAACATGCTATTCTGGTTTTCATCCACACCCACATTCGTATTCCAACCTACTTTCACACTTACTACTTCGTCCGTCTTCAAGGACCTATCCTCTAAAGCAAACACTTCCACGCCTTTAACCAATTTCACATCTACCTTTCCTAAATCATTCACATACATCTGACATTTTCCCTCCTTATTCACCTTCTTCTCTATCATCCTTCGATCAGGATGAATAACTATCCCATTTGCACTCAAAAACTTATATCCCAATAACACATCATACTTTTCATTCCTACTATCAATCACATAAAACTCACTCTCCTCCATGCCTATTCCTCCTATCCTAACGCTCTCTCTAAATTTTACTTCCACAGGTACCAACACATTACTAATTCCTTTAATATGACCCCTACCGACTTCTTTCTGATCTTCCCTTATATGCATCCTATCATATGCTCCTTTATACACAACACTCACCATACACCCAGTATCAATCAAAGCACGAACCTCAATACCTCCACAATAAACCTTAATACTCATACATTCATTCACAGGACCAACTGAAAACACATCGACACTTACATCCCCTATCTGTGACAACCTAATCTCACCTGAGGGTTCACCAGTTGCAACCCTCAAGGCAACCCGTTTCCCGGAGTGTTTACCCTTACCTGATTATTGACCGTGTTCACCCCTGCCTCACTCACATTTACATTCCTATTCATACCAACAGCCTGACCACTAACCGGTTGAACCGGACCACTAACACCAGTACCAAGACCTAGCACACCAGGATTAAGCTGACCTACCCCGACTGGTTGTCTCACACTCCAACACATTCCAGCCACATGCCCTATTTTCCCACATGTCGTACAAGTATTTCTAGGGGACCTACACATCCTAGAAAAATGCCCCTCGATACCACAGTTCCCACATACCGGTTGCCTCGCTCTTACACCCTGTGGACAATCACGCACCCAATGATCCACACCTCCGCATCTCCTACACCCAGCCCTTTGATGGCCAAATGACCCACTTGCCCACAGCTAAAACAAGCACCAGTTGCCCATCTACATTCTGATATCATATGGCCCATTTTCCCACAACGAAAACACTTCACATCCCTATTCACACCCACATTCTCTTGGTTAGCACGACCTCTAAACCCTTGACCCTGATTGTACCCTTGTCCTTGGTTATACCCTTGACCTGGGTTATAACCATCGTTCCCTCTCACATTCATATTTCCACCAGCTTGACGACCAGCAAAACCACCCACACCTCCTGCATTCACCTGTCTTTCCTCATCTCCAAAACCACCGTAAAAATCTTCCAAAAACTTCACCATTACTTCATAGGGGTTAGCTTTCAATGCGTCCCTATACGATTTATACTGGGGTGGTTGTGACACCCTCTCACTCGCATTCATTCCCCTACCACTATACACTTCTCGTCGTTCATTCTCCTCTCGCTCTCCTTCAAACTCCCTATCTTCTACAATTTCCAGAACATCTTCCCAAGTCAATCGCTCTCCCGCCCATCTCATTTTCTCTTTCCTTCGCAAATTTACATACTCCGCCACCGAAGTTGGAACAGTCTCTAAAAACTTCTTCAATAATCTCTTATTCCCATCGACATCATCATCCCCAAATTTCTTTCTCACCAAGGTTTCCAGTCGGTGCGCGTACATATCGATCCTTTCATTCTTTTCACGCCTAGCTTTATCAAAATCATTCACCTTTCTATACTTCACTCCCCCTTTCACTCTCACAACCTGGTCCATTATTCTTTGTTTTACCACTTCATACTTTGGTTCACCCACACTAACAGCCTTGTAAAAATCTAACATTCGCCCCTCCAAAAACTCGCCCAACTCTTTTACCCAAAACACCTTATTCTCATCAAACTTCTCCCGACAATAACCCTCATATTCCCTAAAGAACTCCTCAACTTCTTTCGTCCCATACACATTAAACTTATTAATTTTTGGAATATCCCGAATCAGCACACTCCTTTTCACTCTACGCTCAGACTCAGAACCAGATCCCGTCTCATTCCCCTCAAACACATTCAACTCACCTTCCGAACTACTATATAATGAATCGATACTTTTACTTTTCATTCTTCTTTCATGTCTCCTGTTCTTGGAAGTCTTTTTCTTCTTTTTATCCTTTTTCTCTTTTTTTCCATTCTCATTTTTCTGATTCACCACCTTATTTACATCCTTCTCTCCATTCCCATCCCCATCATCCTCAGTCACATCACTTAACTCATCATCCTGCTTCATCACTTTTTCATCATCTTTGGTCTTCACTCTCTCGTCCTTCTTTTCCCCTTTCCCATTCCTCTTTACATTTACCACCTTTGGAGTAGAGGTCACCCTTTGTTGGGTTCCATTCATTCCATTCCCTCCAATCCCATCAGCAAACCTTTTATTCATCATTTCCTCTATTTTCGCAGCCATTTTCTCCTCCATTCGTTTCTCTATCTCTTTCATTCCCTCTGATAGTTCTCTCACCTTCTCAATCAGTTCTTCATTCTCTTTTTCCTTTTTTCGCAAAGCTTCCTTATACCTTTCTACCTCTACCCTTAATTCCTCAACCGTAGCCATTTCTACACTATTATTACTACCTTACTACTTTCTACTATTACTACTTTACACTATGCCCCTCACCTATCCTTCGAGACAGCCCCACGTTGGGCGCCACAAATATGTAGCGGATTTACTAATAAAATAAAAGCCAGGACTACAAGTTGAAAGATTAGGTAGTGAGGCTGCCTCCAGGACGGAGAAAGGGGACATAAAAATAAGACACATACACCTTAAAATTTATTACAAAAAAAACGGATAAGTCACAAATTAAATCTATCACAAAATTTATAATAATTACTTTTAAATTTTCCCTAATAATTACACACGACTACACAGATTATACCAGATAACCCAATCCTCTTTATGAAATACGAAAAAGTAATCTACACGGATCCCAATACCACTTAACCGTTAAAAAAATGTATACTGTACCAATACAAATGATTCTAGTATACTACTACCAACTACTCAAATATACTATATACTACAATGTTAAATACATTACATATACCATATGAGATTTAAAAAATATAATATATAATGAACGATAAATCAGAAAAATTAAATATTCGAAATTATCAATTGTTTTATAAAATATGAAATATTGTCAGTTCACCATTTATGGTGCCTTTAAATGTTTTTAAATGTTTTAAGTGTTAATTATTGTTTTCACACTTTATATTGAAGTGTTGTATGTCTTATGATACCACTTATTTTAAATGTATTTTCAAGTTTCTCACTTTATGGTACCACTTCTACTTTATTTTTTGGTTTATTTTTCACTTGTATAATTTTTCAATTGTCTTTATCAAATTTTAATTTATCCCCCTTTCTTTGATGTTATTTGTATTATAGGTTTTCGATTTGTTTTTTCAATTTACTTTAAGTGTTCCACTATAAGTCAAAAGTGGAACCACAAAAACGTTCCAAAAGAAAAGGATACAAATTGGAGCCAAAACAACTCCAGAAGGCAGCCACAGGAAATAATTTCTGCCTTAAAAAAATGAAGTCCCAGCGAAAGGTTCCAAATAATTCAGTGAAAGGTTCCAAATAATTCCGGCTCAAAAAAAAAACTGAAAGGATAAAAAAAACATCCTAACATTAACAATATAAAATATAAGAAATAAAAATAATGTTAAATGTTAAATAATAATATAAAAATGCCTTCACAAAATAAAGCATTTCAATTGAGCAAAATGAACTTTAAGGACCCTTAAACAGCAGTCAAATAATAGTAATAAAAATCGTTATGCTCAATCAGTCCATTAATCATCTTAAATTAATTAAAGGAAATTATCTAATCGTAAATCTTGATACATACAAATAAATCAAATCAAAAAAATAAAAATACAAAAAAACTTAAAGTACCTGGCCAATGTTAGTAGCCAGTTTTTTAACCTTGTTTCCCAACTACTACTGTCTAAGCGTCCCCTTGAACCTCGAACCTCAAGACCAATACTCTGACTCTAGAAGACAAGAAAACAGAAACCTACTATTAATCAAACATGATAATAACAAAAAAAATAATAAAAAATTCAAGTATCCATTAGAAAAATATAAGTAAACGAAAATCACCCTTACCATAGAAATACAAAGAAAGGATCTTCATCCAAAAACAGCAAATCCCTTAAGAGCATCCAAATTCAGTCTATCCAAACGATATCCTCTTTTATTAATTCAATAAGCCACTAATTATTCACCATTCACTATTCATTTCTCAATAAGCAATTAATTCATTAATTCATTATTCAAAAATCAAACAAATCAACTATAATCAATTATAAGCTGATTTTGGCTTTACTTTGACTGATTTGTTTTAAAAGTCTAAAGCAAATTAAACTTACTGAAAACAATAAAACAAATTACTTTATTTGAAAATTAAATTTAACTTTAAATAATTTTAAATAAAATAAAGGAAATTTAAATTATTAATTCCCCACTTTATTTTTTAAATAATAAAATCGCACTAATACACTTTTTCACTGAATTTCCGGGAACTTTCCTTGTTCCTTGACGTTCCATCTTTTGCTCTGCTCACGAAATCTCATCTTTCCTTCTTTCATGCTGTACCTAAAAAAACAAAATAAAAATTATGAGACAACAACCACAAAAAACTGACCTACCACAGGGTCCATTGGAGTATGCAGAGTGCATTAATGAGGTGATTGTGTGGTATGGAAGTGTGCATTCCATATTTTTTCCCCTTCAACTAAACCTAACAATCCTTTGGTTAACTGCTATTCGCCACCAGAGGGCGCTGACTTCAGGAATTATGGTCTTCTTCAATCTCCAGAAACTCATGGAGCTTATATTTCATCCCAGAATCGTGCAAAATCTATTCTTCGTAATGCATAAAAGCTTTTCTCCTGTAGAAAATACATAAATCTTTCTGGTTTCCGTTCCTCACTCTCCTTTTGGCTCTTTGCAAAGAATGTCCACTAACTTTCCTCCTCACTCTCCTTCTGTCCACTAACTTTGCTTCTTTTACTTTCCCTCCTCTAATACCTTCCGACTGCACAACTGCCGTTATGCCCTCTGCTCTATAGCTAAACTTTTCGCTCAAACCTTTGCCTCTAATTCCACTTTAGACGATAACGGAGCTATCCCCACCCCCCCTTTCTATCCCCCTCTAACTCATATGCCTAATATTGCAATTTCTTCTAAAGATGTTATTTCTGCCGTCTCTAAGCTTAATAATAAGAAGACGTACAGTCCTATGGTATTCCTCCTGTGGTTTTCAAAACTTGTGCTCTTCCTTGCTAAACTATTTCGTCTATGTTGCTGCTGGATATGTACGGTCATTCAGCATGTTCCAAAAAAAATGAGATCCCTCCCGACCCTCCAACTATCGTACTATCGCTTTAGCTTTTGTTCTTTCTAAGGTTTTTGAATCTTTCCATAAGAGAAAGATGTGGAAACATCTTAATTCTTCTAATCTTATCTCTGATCAATGGTATGGCTCTCATATGAAATTCTCTACTTGTGATCTTTCTGATTCTTTTCCCCCCTCTTCCCTTCGGGATTTCTGTGAATCTTTTACTGTAGCTTCTTTAGACATATTGAAAGCCTTAGATAGAGTCTCTCTCACAAAGCTTTGATTTCTAATATTCCCTCTTTCATTATCTATTATCCTCTCTGATCCTTTTGGGTCGTTCTAGAACAGTTGTTGGAGACGTCCATCGTTCATGCTTCAAATTTATAAATAGTTTTGTTCCTCAGAGTTCTCTCCTATTTCCAACTCTCTACTTTTCAGTTATGACATTTTCTCTATTTCCTCTTCACCTATCCACTCCTATGCTGACGACTCTACCCCTCATTACTCCTTTCAACTCTCTACTTTTCAGTAATGACATTTTCTCTATTTCCTCTTCACCTATCCACTCCTATGCTGACGACTCTACCCCTCATTATTCCTTTAAACTCTCTACTTTTCAGTAATGACATTTTCTCTATTTCCCCCTTCACCTATCCACTCCTATGCTGACGACTCTATCCCTCATTACTCCTTTCAACTCTCTACTTTTCAGTAATGACATTTTCTCTATTTCCTCTTCACCTATCCACTCCTATGCTGACGACTCTACCCCTCATTATTCCTTTAAACTCTCTACTTTTCAGTAATGACATTTTCTCTATTTCCCCCTTCACCTATCCACTCCTATGCTGACGACTCTACCCCTCATTACTCCTTTCAACTCTCTACTTTTCAGTAATGACATTTTCTCTATTTCCTCTTCACCTATCCACTCCTATGCTGACGACTCTACCCCTCATTATTCCTTTAAACTCTCTACTTTTCAGTAATGACATTTTCTCTATTTCCCCCTTCACCTATCCACTCCTATGCTGACGACTCTACCCCTCATTACTCCTTTCAACTCTCTACTTTTCAGTAATGACATTTTCTCTATTTCCTCTTCACCTATCCACTCCTATGCTGACGACTCTACCCCTCATTACTCCTTTCAACTCTCTACTTTTCAGTTATGACATTTTCTCTATTTATTCTTCACTTATCCACTCCTATGCTGACTACTCTACCCCTCATTACTCCTTTTATTTTGAAAGATTTCCCTCCCAACAACAACAATTAGCTTGCGCTAGAAGGGCAGCATTGGAGCCAACTAACTTCTGATCTTTTTCTAATTGAAGCATTGAGAACAAGGTTGTCTTCAATGTCTCAAAAACTCAGTTCTTTCAACTTTCTACTAGAAATAATTTTCTACACAGCTATAACATCTTCATTGAAAGCACACAACTCAAACCTTCATATGTCCTTAGTATTCTTGGTGTTTCTTCTCTTGTGATCTTAATTAGAGTGATTATATTCTGAAGGTGCCTCAGAACACCAAACCTCTTAGAAACTTAGAATTTCTTCACACCTCTTTAATTGTTTGCTCTTTATTAGGGTGTTTTTGGCCCCTGTATGGATTATGCCTCACACATCTAGGTTGGTTCCAATCACACAGCACTCAATTCAATGGAAAGGTGGAGTCTAAGGCTTTTCGTCTTCTCAACTCTCCTGCGCTCACCAACTCTCCAGTCTCTCTCTACTCACCGAATTGTTGCGTCACTCTCTTTATTCTATCGCTATTACAATGGGCACTGCTCTCTTGAACTCTCTAGTTGATGAACTCTCTAGTCGAGGAACTCTCTAGTTGCATACCTCCTTCATTGAAAAGAGCTCGTGTGACACGCCTTTCTAAACAGTCTCATCCTTTCTCAATCCAACCCTCTAATCTCAGACTTAACCTTTATGCTCAAATCTTACATGTATTACACTGGTAAAAAGTCTGGAACACACTCCCTTTACCTATTTTCCAAACTACTTTTGACTTGCGTACTTTCAAATGCCTTTTGTCGGGGTATGTCGAACTTTAAATTGGCTCCAACTTGGGAACTTCCCTCAACACTGGTGGAATAGGGTATGCCTCTGGTCTTTGCCCGCCAGAGGTGACAATAAAAGTATAAAGGGTATTCGCTTCTCTTTATGGTCAAAAAGTTCCTCCCTTAAATAAAAGAAATATAGTCTGTGATATTAAACTTTAATTATTAGTATCTTCATTTTATTTATTTATTTTTTCTATAGAACATTTACAAGTTTTTTCATGTATTGATTTATTTGTGTGTTTCAGGTGGTGTTAAGTATTTCCAGTGAAGAGAAATTAGTGTCATTATCTAGTCAACTTGTAGCAAGTAATATTGACCATAAATTATGGATTGAACAGCCAGAAGACGTTCCAACTTGTTTAGTCACTAAACCATACCCAAAAGATGATGTTCAACACTTCTTTAAAAAGCTAAAGTTATTTAAATATGAACGATAAGGTATTATTGTTACATTATTATTACTAATGTATTATTAATTTATTTGTAACTAAACTATCTTGAATTATGAAAAGAAAAGTTTAGACGATCACAAAAGTGTTGTTGTTGTTTTGAGAATGCTTTTGAAACATTTCAGAAACGCTTAATCCAATTTCACGTCTGAAAAATTTCTAGTGTACGAAGATTATTGTATTAGCAAGAATTACAGAATTAATCTTTTTTTTTTTTTTTGAAATTTTTAGTATATAGTCAGGAATAAGCTTTCATCATTGAAGGTTTACTTTCGAAATAATGGATTGTAATAAAGATATTTTTAAATTAAGTTTTTTATAATACCAGGGCACTTACGAAGATGGTCATTAATAATGTGAAAAATTTGATATATTTTGCTTAGTTTTATTTTCCAGTTCATTTTGATTCTATGGAATCTCTCAGGGAAATAAGCTTAAGATTGTACGCATATGAGGGAAGAACTTCAGATACTTTATAGAGTAAAATTAATTTATATAATATATTTTTTTATGGTTGTTATCTGATGTAAAGAAAGAAAAAAAAAATGGGAGCAGAAATTTCAGCTTAGTTAGTGATCATAGTTTGTGCATTGCAAATGGTTTGTTGTTTGAGAAAATTATTGAACATATATGATTTGATTCTTAACACTACCATGGAAGTTACTGGAGATCTAATTCGCCTTAATGAAATTATTCATAACGATATGTTTGAACCCAGAGAAAATGAATATATTCTTGGGGTATCAGATGAACGTGAGAATACCAGAGAGAAATGTTAAAATTTTGATAATGCAGAAAAATTGTTTTGTGCATTTTCTTAGGACAATATTGAAAGCATCCATAATGAGGCATTAGAAAAATCTTAGGAAGGCTTGAGAAGTTGAAGGAAAGATGATGTTGTTTGAAGCTAGGTAGTGGAAAAAATCTGAAACTATTCTTGGAATGGATTATCTACGGGGAGATAACAAAATTCTAAGTTTTTGAGAGTGCTCTAGGGCAATTGGAGAAAGTGCTGAAGTGCTTTCTGTTAGCAATCAAAATAATGGGAAGAGGTTGATTTTATCAAAAACAGGGGAATTATTTATTAGTTACAATGATTGTTAAAGAAAACGAAAGATAAAATGATACTGATGATTGTTAGTTGGAATAAGGTAGATAGAAATTTCTAGTCAGTTTGACTTAATAGGGAAGAATTAGATAGATGGGAAAAGGTGAGCATTAATTATTATTGACAGCTGGACATAACTTACTAACATTAAATTATTATTAATTATTACAAAATTTTATTGGAAAAAAAATGTAAATTTTTTTTTTTTCTTATTTAAATGGGGTGAAATTTCTTCGGAAGGGTCAAATGAAGTATTTTCATATTGCCCATTTACTGTGGATATTTCTGGAAGGAAATCATTTTCATAGAATATTTGTTAGAGGTAGCCAAACTTTATCTTCTTGTAATAGTATAAATGATGTTCTAGGTCCAGCAGGGAGATAAAATTGGACAAGTACATCTTCATTCTTTAAGTTAATATCCTTTACTCTACACAGTATATATTAAAGCTGGAACATGCACTTTTTAATATATATATATATATTTATATATATATATATTTTTTTATTTTTATATATATATATATATAAATACCATATATATATATATATATATATATATATATATATATATATATATATATATATATATATATATATATATATATATATATATATATAGCTATACTATATATATATACTAATAATATATATATATATATATATATATATATATATATATATATATATATATATATATATATATATTGTGTTTTAGATAATATAGCTCTTGCTATATCTTCAGCTTTTCGACTTGTCATGTTCTCCTACTGCTTTTCTTTTCCGATGCTCGTTACGCACCTTACTCCCATTCTTGGGAAAATAGAAGGCAGATAAAGAAAGAAAGAAAGATATATATATATATATATATATATATATATATATATATATATATATATATATATATATATATATATATATATATATATATATATATATATCATCTTTACAGTTGTCACCACCACTCACGGAGGCACAGACACTATTCAAGGAGGGGGTGTTGCACGCCTCAGAAGTCAACAACTAAAGTAAATTACGCAGATGAGCACAGACGCAGGCTTTGAAGTGGGGAGATTAAATTCAGCAGGAAACACAGAAGATGGAAGATAATTCCACCAGAACAGTTGTGGCAGGAAGAAGGAAGCAGCACCGCAGCGAACTAGCCTGGAGTTACCTACATCAACACAAAACTCATGTGCAGATACAGCACCCCTAGTTCTACGAGGGCGACGTAAAGGTGGAGGTACGCGAGTGATAAGCTCCCTCGAGCACCTGCCGCTGCGGTACCTATAGAAAGAGATAAAGCATAAACATCGCGCCGCAAGAATGAGATCAGTGAACTGGAAAGTACAAGAACAGTTTATAAGCCTTTTGGCCTTTGACTCGACCCTATCAAAAGCCGGGTGAAACCAGAGCCCCCCCAGATATGAGAGCAGTACTCCATACAAGGGCGGATGAGGCCCTTGTATAGCTGGAGCAACTGAGAAGAGGAAAAAAAGTCTCGCAGTCTAAACAGAACTCCCAGTTTATTTGAGGCCGCCCAAGCAACCGTTGTGATGTAAGGTTTCCAAGACATATTTTTGTTTATCTTAAGGCCAAGGATGTTTATATTGTCAACAGGAGAGACGAGAGAACCGTCGAAAGAGAGAGGAAAGTTGGAAGGTGTCTTAGAGAGGGAGATTTGTAGAAGTTGAGTTTTTAAAGAATTGAATTTCACAAGGTTCAGACGACCCCACCCGGAAATTCTATCCAGATCAGCGAGAATAGAATCGGAAAGATTAAGACGAGAGGCAATTCTAGAAGTAAAAGAAGGAGCAGAATTAAAATGAGTTAAAGAATGAAGGGTCGAGTCATCGGCATATGAGTGAATAGAGTTAGATGTGCAGGTGAGAAGATCATTAATGAAAAGTAGGAATAAAGTAGGAGATAAGAAAAGTAAGAAGAAGTCGCCCCATCACAAACAGCCGAAATTGAGCGATTTGAAAGAAAACTAGACATAAGTAAGCAAAGAGAAGGAGGAAACCCAAAGGAGGGGAGCTTGGAGAGCAGTGGCGCGTGCCATACCCGGTCAAATGCTTTGGATATGTCGAGCGCCACCACGCAAGTCTCCCCGTAGTTCCTAAGGGCGGAAAACCATAAATCAGTAAGATAGGAAAGTATATCGCCAGTAGACCTCAAGCGCCGAAAGCCGTACTGGCGATCAGAAAGAAGTGAATGAGATTCCAGATGATCTAAGAAATGAGAGTTGAGAAGAGTTTCAAAGATCTTGGATAGAATACAAGTAAGAGCTATAGGGCGATAGTTAAAAGGATCAGAGCGGCTTCCTTTTTTCGGAATAGGTTGGACATGTGCGTGCTTCCAACACTGAGGGAAAGTGTTAGTATTGAGACATAAAGAATATAGTCGAACGAGTGGCGGGGATAGCACGGAAGCACACTCCCTCAAAACTCGGGGAGGAATGCCATCCGGGCCACCCGCCTTCCTATAACGTTCGTAGATTTCAGGAGCCCATGCACCCGATCAAATGTAATCACAGGCAAAGGCATAGGACACCTGAGAGGAGAAGGAGGAGGATGAGGAATGCCAGAATCGTCCAGGGTTGAGTTAGAGGAAAATAGGAGGCCGAAGAGATTTGCCTTTTCAGTTGGAGAATTAGCAACAGAACCATCAGAGCGAATAAGAGGAGGAAAGACAGATTTACAGAAGTTGTTAGAGATGTTTTTGGCAAGAGGCCAGAAAGATTTGTCAGTAGGAGAACCAAGGAGGTTAGCGCACTTTCGTTTTGATGAAACCCGCTTTGCTCGTCGAAAGTATCCCTGCAACGATTTCTAGCAGAATGAAAATTAGCAAAGAGTGATAGGAGAACGAGAATTTTTCCCTCCCCCAATACACATCAACAGCCTGAATGGCCAGAGAACAAAAGCACGATTGAACGATGGATTATGAGGAGATAAAGATTTAGGCGAAGTAGTAATGAACCTGCTCATCCCATCAACGGTGCAGCTCCCACCTTATCGGCGAAGTCGAAGCGTCACCTGAGACAAAGCAGTCATTTCCAATTATAGTTGGCGTAGAAGAAGCAGCGCAAAGGCCCCCAATCGGCCCGATCAAAGTGCCCAGAAAAACGAGTAGGGCAGGATGGAGCTGTTGGAAAGTATTAAAATTAAGAGATATAAGGTTGTGGTCAGATTTACCGATAGGAGCAAAAGTGTGTATTTAGAGAGAGGACTAGTGGTGAAACATAGGTCAAGTGTGTTCAAGAATTGGTTAGGACGATCAACACTGAGGAAAGTGTTAGTATTGAGACATAGAGAGTATAGTTGAACGAGGGGCAGGGATAGCACGGAAGCACACTTCCTCAAAGCTCGGGGAGGAATGCCATCCGGGCCACCCGCCTTCCTAACGTTCATAGATTTCAGGAGCCCATGCACCTGATCAGATGTAATCACAGGCAAAGGCATAGGATACCTGAGAAGAGAAGGAGTAAGATGAAGAATGCCAGAGATCGTCCAGGAGTTGAGTTGAAAATAGGAGGCCAGAAGAGATTTGCCTTTCCCAGTTGGAGAATTAGCTACAGATCCTTTAAAGCTAATAAAAGAAGGAAAAGTGGATTTACAGAAGTTGTTAGAGATGTTTTTGGCAAAGGAGCCAGAAAGATTTGTCAGTAGGAGAACCAAGGAGGTTAGCGCACTTTCGTTTGATGAAAGTCCGCTTTGCTCGTCGAAGAGTATCCCTGCAACGATTTCTAGCTGAATGAAAATTAGCAAGAGTGATAGGAGAACAAGAATTTTTCCACTCCCGATACGCACTGTCTCTAGCCTGAATGGCCAGAGAACAAGCACGATCGAACCATGGATTATGAGGAGAGAAAGATTTAGTCGAAGAAGGAATGAACTTACTCTTCCATCAACGATTGCAGCGTTCACCTTATCGGCAGAAGTCGAAGCGACACCTCACGAGAGACAAAGCAGTCATTCCAATTATAGTTAGCGTAGAAGCAACGCAGGCCCCCAATCGGCCCGATCAAAGTGCCAGAAAAAACGAGTAGGGCAGGATGGAGCTGTTGGAGAGAAAGTATTAAAATTAAGAGATATAAGGTTGTGGTCAGATTTACCGATAGGAGCGAAAGTGGTGTATTTTAAGAAAGAAGGACTAGTGGTGAAACATAGGTCAAGTGTGTTCAAGAATTGGTTTGGACGATCCGGAATGT
>JABUQX010023392.1:77500-78946 GCA_015478945.1 Trachelipus rathkii
ATCGGGTCTTAATGTATAGCAGCGAAACTATGGAGTAGTATAAGAGGTATAGATCTAAGGAACAGTGTTCAGATGGAATCTTAGGGGCGTGTTAGGCGTTAGAAGAATTGATAAAATGATGAATGAACTTGTTAGAAAGTTGTGTGGTGTGAAGAAAGGCGTAAATAAGGGAATAAACGGGCGTGTAATAATATGATTTGGTCATATGGAAAGGATAGGTGATAGTCGGTGTATAGCGGTGCTATGTGCTGGGAATCGACCGGTTGGGAGACTGAAGAAAAAGTGGATTGAGTCAGTGATGGTGATGGAAGGTCTGAAGGAAAGGAATGAGTTTATTTGAAATTGGTTTTACAAAAAAAAGTGCCTTATTTAGGATACCTGATTATACTTTTGTTTGTGATATATATATATATATATATATATATATATATATATATATATATATATATATATATATATATATATATATATATATATATATATATATATATATATATATATATATATATATATATATATATAACCTCGCGGCGTAGGAGTTGACTCGCCGACTCACGCGAGAGGACGCTGATTCAATCCTCCGCGTAGCAGTCTGAGTTTTATCTTCCTGGGGGCAAAGAATTAAAACTGGGCTACAAACACGTTGGTGGCGTTGGTTTGGGATAGCCAGCCTTAAAGTTTGATTTCCTGTAGTCTCCCTGTGTTACCCTCTGACAAGGGTTATATATATATATATATATATATATATTATATATATATATATATATATATATATATATATATATATATATATAAATATATATATATATATATATATATATATATATATATATATATACTACTACTATATAACTATATATATATATATATATATATATATATATATATATATATATATATATATATATATACTGTGAAACGTTATTTATCAGCTAATAAATTTAATATAAGTTTTGTTTTTTATCCAATATTATTTATGTTACATGAATTGATTAAGTGTTTAATTTCATCTTGATCTTATTACAACATTAAATGTGAAACCTATTAATTCTAAGGGAGGTCTTCCTACAGGTTAATTTTATCTGTTGCAAATCTCTCCTCTGATGTCAATATCAGCCCCAGCGATTCAGTATATCAATGCTCAAAAAATGGAAGAGTCTTGTTTAGAAAAGGAATGTAAATGAAAAAAAATACGCAAATTGAAAAAGAAAAACAAGTTTATAATTGTACTTCCATTTGGCTTTAGTTACCATCATTAATATTTTTTAAAAATAATTAAATAGGTTTAACATTTAGTTCATCTAAGCTTCAAGTTAAGCTTTAAGTCTTTTGAAGGAACGGTAATCATTCTTAATCATCATTACCTGTTTATGTAATTGGACAGCAGGAAACCCATGAGGTGGTTGAAGTTCAGCCCTCTGATTCGTTTGCAGACTGGTTAGTGGG
>JABUQX010023393.1:0-22500 GCA_015478945.1 Trachelipus rathkii
AAGAGATTAGAAAACTTATAAGGCTCATGTAAAACGAATCACATTGGTGAAGCTGGTGTCAATATTAGTGCGGAAACTGGAAATAAAAAAAAGAAAAAAAAAAAAAAAAAAAAAAAAATTATATCTCAAAAACTACAATAGCTACAGCAAAGAATATCATTTTTGGAATCCGGAAAGATTTCTCAAGGAAATATCTTTATATTCGCACACTAAGGGGCTCGAAACGACGGGAACATAGGGGGGGAATGTTTTCCATACTCGTAGGGGCGGAGGAACCCCCTGCGACACCCAAATACCGAAAGAGCGGGGGTTCCGGAGACCCTCCCCCGGAGGGGGAAATAGTCCTACCCCCGTAGTTTCCCCGCGAAGGCCGAAGACCTGACCCTGCCATCGGGCGGTATATCCTTGGTATGCTCTGTATAAAAAAAAACAAAAGCAATATTTAATAAAAATCTATTTATGTTTTAACGATAAGCCAATAAAAGGTCTCTATATATAATCTTACCATCTAAATAGGCCTTTAATCATATTACTCATATAATATTAACAACATAATTTTTTTTATTTTTTTTTTTTAGCATTTTCCTATGTGAAATTTCACCAGGATTCCTGTATTTCTTTTCGCTGTACCTATTGTAGTTTATATAATATAGTTTTTTTTTTTTTTTATCATTTCCGTACTAAAATTGGACAAGCATTCCAGTAATATTTTTCACTGTAGCATGAATAGTTTTTAAGATACCATATACGGTATACTAAACGCCTGACCACTATAATATTATATAATTATATATATATATTATATAATATATATATTATAATACTTAATATAATAATATTATATATATATATATAATATAGTATATATATATAGTATATTAATATATATATATATATATTAGCAAGTTTTCAGACTACAATTCACTGTAGTAATGTTATTGAATAGAATATTTCCCTTGCAGGGTAATATTGTCAAAGAAGTCTAAAAATTAGGGTTTAATTTAATATACCCGAACGATTGTGACGACATGATCCAACGAGAAAGCTAAATTTACAAATGTTTGTGATTATTTCAAGAATTATGTATTTTAAAAGTTTGCTTAAATAAAACCCTAATTTTTAGCTTCTTTAATAAATTTTACCTCCACTCAAGTCTCATATATTTAAAGGTCAGTATGAAATAATATTTTGATGTCTATTCATTCGATATATCTTTATAAGTATTGCCCTATCATACTTTAAAAATACCTTTATTTAATTTATTAAATGAAAAAAAATATTAAAAACCTATAGTTAATTATTATTATATATATATATATTATTATATATATATATATTATTATATATAATATTATGGTAAAACTAATTACATTTCAAAAAGTAAAAACAATGGAAATGATATAACATTTTTTAAATTAGTTTTATCTTTATTATAATATATTATGATATATATAGTATATATAATATAATATTATTATTATATATATTAATATACTATATTATATAATATATAGTATATTATATATACGTATAATATATAGTATAGATAAATATATAATAAAATTATATATTATATATATATAGTATATAGTAATATTTATATAATAATATATATTATATGTTATATATATATATATATATAATTATAATATATATATTATATATATAGTATATAGTATATATATATTATATCTATATATTATATATATAACGGTATATGTATGTATATGGTATTTACGTGACAGGACCCGATTCACATGTTTGAGCGCAAATATTTTCTAAGGCTCAGAAAAGTTAAGTTATAGTTAGTTTTGTTTGAAAAAATTTTTTCTGGTAAGGCTTCTGGCATAATTCCAGAAGCTGCCACTAAAGAAATTTTCTTAAAAACCTAACTTAACTTCTGAATTGAAATTTCTTGAAATCATAGAGAAATTTTTGTCTACAAAATGTGTGTCGCTGTCTCAGTATCACCATGATATAATACTAGTATACTAATATACAAATAGATGATAATTATATTATATATATATATATATAATATATATATATAATATAATAATATAATTTTGTTTTTGTGGTTAGTAGTTGTATTACTGTCAGTTGATGTTTTTTGTTTATATATCTATACACTATATATATATAATATATATATATACTCCTAGTGGTCGATCCGATTTTCTCAGAAAATATGGTAACCTTAATGATCGTGCATCACGTGAGTGCGAGGTTATATTATATTATATTATATTATATTTTATAGTTATTGAGTTATAGCCTAAGGGGTACAGACGTATATTATTTCGTCTTAGGGATACGCAATCAAAAAAGTTTGGAGATCGCTGGTTTCGGGGACTGAAATTGCATGCAGTCTCAATATCTCTTTTCACATTTAGTGTGCGTTGTATCATTTGAAAGATATTATTAATTACCATTAAGGGTATTCTTTGATTACATATACTTTTGTTGTTAAAGTTTTTTCTTGTTTTGTTGATAAGTACTATGATAATTTCATACTTATTTCGCGCGAGTTCGGATGAGGATCTTTAGAATAGTCTGAATGCTAATGCGGAAGCGCATGAGAAAGGTTCGCATCTTCTCTCCCGAAATAAGTGATGATATTTGCGGATTCTACTTTCTAAAGGTTCTGTTTTATCACCAATCCTTCTCTAATTTCCTTTAAGGACTTTCCGTCTATCTCCTTATCACCTACCCAGTCTTACTCATACAACTGTACACTCCATTGCTCTTTTCGTTGTGAAAAGCTCCCCACCCAACCACAAATATTTTATGATAGGAGCGTGGCCTTTTAGCACATGACCTCTGATCTTTATTTCATTTCTTATTGGGGCTGAGTGAACATGGTCATTTTCAATACCTTGACAGTTCAGTCCCTTCTCTTATCTACCAGACATAATCTTCCACACAACCACCATATCTTCCATACAACTCAAACCTTCTATCCTAATTATCTTCCTATTTCCTTTTTTTGTGAACTTTCATGGATGGATTACGCTATTTCTCTCAATAAACAAGTTTCTAAGAGGTTGGATGTTATGAGACACTCAGATTTTCTACACACCACCCTATATTAGTTTGCACTCTCTCTACAGAGTTTGTCGCTTTTGTAATGGAGTTATGCATAACATTCATTCGGGGAGCTCTACTCATATTATCCTTGGAAGGGCGGAGCTTAAGGCTTTTCGACTCAACAGTTATTCTGCTCACACTGAGTCTCTCTTTCAAACTCTCAAATCGCACAACTCGTTCTATGAGGAGAGATCGCGCGCCTGTTCTTCCATACAGTTTCATTTCATCCCCCCTTCTGCCCAGCCATCTGACCTCAAGCTTAACTGCTACGCTCACTCTTATAATATATAATATATATATATATTATATATATAATATATATATATATTAATAATATATATTATATATATATATATAGTATATATACTATAATATATTACTATATTTATATATAATAAAATAATATATTATTATATATATATATATATATTATATTATAGTATTATATTATATTATATATATTATATATTTATATATATAGTAATATTTTATATTATCTATATATATATATATATAATATATATATTATATATATTAACACAGTGCCAATAGTTGTCTCACAGAACAACTAAATTAATAAATGCTGTTCCCCTTTCCGAATATAAATGTCAAACTATTTATTTTTGGTTCTTCTCAATAGCACATTTCCCTCTTCGCCCTCCCCCCCCCTTCTACTCCCCTTCCCTTCCCCCTCCCCTCTCCCCATGATCAACTATGACCTTTGACAATTCTGATCTGATGATGAAAATTGGAATATTATTTAATTTTAATTCTTGAATTTTCAAAGTAGCTTGACCTCTCTCTCTCTCTCTCTCTCTCATATATAATATAAATAGTATATATATATATATAATAATATATATATTATATATTAATATTATATTATATATATAGTATATATAATATTTATATATATATATATATATATAATATATATATATATTAATATATATATATATATATTATTATATATATGATTTAAACGAACTTATTTTTGTGTAAAAATTTCCTTCTGATTATCATTATGATTCTTAGATTTATTCATTGTTAATATAGTTTTGCATATACACTTACGAACATAGATAAAACAATCCATCTTGTATATTATTTCACTTTGAATAATATTAACTATTTAACTGTTATTTTACTATTTACTTTAAAATGTGGTTTGAAAGGTCACTTCGTGCCATTAGAATGAGGCCATTTTAAAGGTATTATAGTTACCTCTCCAACTGTTTTCAAGGCAGGAAGGAAGTGGGGAACGAAAGCGAAAATTAAATAAGAAGGAAATGAATTTCAACAAAAGAAAAAAATAATATGAAAACATTAATTATTTTTCTTAGCTTTCCACTTTAGGGTTCATCTTATCTTATTACCATTTTCTCTCTATCATGTTCTATCTCTTCAAGTCTTTCGCAGGGTAGAACCCTCCCACTGCGAGGAAGCTAAATGGTAGGACTTGTGGTACGTACTTCGATTCCCACTTGAGATTACTCTTCTAGTGGGAGAGATAACTCGGAGTGTGGATAATGTCATAATAACCGATTTTATTTCTCTGGGAGGGAGGCGTACACATTTTATTTCTTTCCCTTTAAACTAAGATTGATAAACCTTGGTTTAACTTCTCACGTTCTTGTGCTATTGTGTGCTTTGACTTTATCTTCAAGAATAACCTTTGTCTTGAAACTCTTCAAACCATGAAACCTATTTATCACAGGAATCGAGACAAAATTAAATGTTCATGATTCCAAATAACTTTTTCCTCCGAAGTAAATGAAGTATTTTTGTGGTTCCTCTTCATCACGCTCTTTTGCATTTTGAAAAAAAAAAAAAAAAAAAAAAAAAAAGTTGTCCTCACTTACTTTTCTCTTCCTTCCTTTAGTATTTCCGACGGCCACAACTGCCTCCCTCTGACTTAGAAACTAAAAGGTATATGTTTTCTGATCGACATCAACTTATATGTTCGTTCTTAAATACTTGTGCTCCGAGCTTGCACCTGCTGGCAAACTTTCACGTCTTCTACTTTTCACTTAGATCTTCTTTTCTTGCAATAATCATGTGCTCATTAAACCTCTTCCAAGAAAGGACGACCCCTCTACTATCGCCTTAACCTCCATCCTTTCTAAAGGAAAATTTGGAAAATTATTTCTTCCCCGTACTTTTGATCGGGTGAAAGTGATGACATTTGTGGTGATCCTCTTCATCTCTCTCTGCTCATCTCCTCTCGTCCTCTCCTCTTCTCTCTCTCTCTCCTCTTCTCTCTCTTTCCCCCTCTTCTCTCTTCTCTCTCTTCTCTTCCTCTCCTTCTCTCTCTCTCTCCTCTCTCTCTCTCTCTGATTCTTGACGCCGTTCTCATTATTTCCCGTGTATCTTTGCTATGATTCTAAACGTATCGAAAGCATTCGATAAAGTCAGGCAGAAAGATATGATTTCCAAACTTATCTATCTATTTTATCCCATATCTATTTCCTCTGTCAGTCTTGCTTCTATAGCAAAAAAAAAGCCAAAAAATAATTGTAGGGATCCAAAATCATTCATCCTTTAAATCTTTTTAATAGTGGTCCTCAAGTTCTGTCCTAATCCCTAACTCTTTTTCTTCTCTTTTCATAATACATTTTCTATCTATATTACTCATCCTATCCACATCGTATCCCCAACTAACTCATTCTTCATTCTCCTTCTCCTTTCCTCCGTCCCTTTCATCTACTCCCCTCCCTCTCCCCGCCCTTTCTCTTTCCCTCGCCCATCCCTCCCCCCTCTCCCCATTTTTGGTTCCCGAAAAGACGCGCTCCGTCCCCCCTCAGCTTCGTTTCCTCCTTCCTCCCTCCCTCCCTCCCTTCTCCTTTTCCTGTCACCTTCCCTCTCCCCCGCCCTCCCCCCACTCCTTTCGTCCACCTCCTCCTTCCCCCTCCCCCCCCACCCCACCTTTTCCTCCCTCCACCCCACTGTTGCCCTTCACAATTGATCCATATTCCCTATCACTTTGTTAATGCCAGAACTCACTTAAAAATAACTCGCTGAGGGTGCCGTTCACAATGACTTCTCATAATTTCTCTAACTGTGTATCTACGCAGGACTCAACTAAAAAACTGTGCGACGGTGGCCTTTCACAAATTGAAATCTCATAATGTTCCTCCTATCACTTTGTAACGCAGACTCCAACTAAAATATACTGCGCTGGAGAGGTGCTTCAGCAATTGACTCTCATATTCTCCATAACCTTGTTATACTCGCAGGCACCGCAACTTAAAAAATATACTGCTGCTGGAGGTGGCCTTCAACATTGACCATCTCATATTGTCTCCTAATCACTTTTGTAATCCAGGACTACAACTTAAAAAAACTGCTGCTGTGCGGTGTGCCTTTTCAGCAATTGATCTTTCTCATATCTCCTATCACTCTGTTAGTACCTCAGGACTTCAACTAAAATAACTGCTGGCTGGAGGTGCCTTCAGCAATTGACTATCTCATACTTTCTCCTATCACTCTGTTATACGCATGACTCAACTTAAAATACAGACTGCTGCTTGGGGTGGCCTTTCACAATTGACATCTCATATTTTCTCCTATCACTTTGTTATAAAATTATTCGGTCAGCGACTCAACTAAAACAACTGCTCGGGAGGTTGCCTTCAGTCAATTGTACATCCATAGTTCTCCTATACTTTGTTATACGCAGGCCTCAACTTAAACAACTGCTTCATGAGGTGCCTTCAGCAATGACTTCTCATATTCTCCTATCCTTGTTATATGCGCAGGATCAACTTAAATATACTGCCTGCTTGAGGGTGGCCTTCAGCAATTGACTTCTTATAATTCACAAATCACTTTTGTAATCCGCCCTCTAACTGAAATAACTGCTCTGGAAGGGTGCACCCTTTCAAGCAATTGACTTCTCAATTCTCCCTTCACACTCGTTATTACCCATACTACTTAAATTGAAATAACTGCTGCTGGAGGGTGGCCTTTCAGCAATTGACTTCTCATATTTCTCCTATCACTTTGTTATACGCAGGACTCAACTTAAAATAACTGCTGCTGGAGGGTGGCCTTTCAGCAATTGACTTCTTATATTTCTCCTATCACTTTGTTATACGCAGGACTCGACTTAACTTGAAATAACTGCTGCTGGAGGGTGGCCTTTCCAGCAACGATCACTATATTTCTCCATCACTTTTGTATAGTCTATGGGCTCTAACTTAAAATAACCTGCTGGCCTGGAGGGGTGGCCTTTCAGCAATGACTTCCATATTCTCTCGCGTACAATGTGTTATACGCAGCTCAGCTTAAATATAACTGCGCTGGAGGGTGGCTTTCAGCAATGACTCTTATATTCTCCTACCATCACGTTGTATATCCACGAACATTAACTTGAATAACTGCTGGGCTCGGAGGTACTTCATATTTCTCCTATCACTTTGTTATACGCACGACTTAACTTGAAATAAATGCTGCTGGAGGTTTGCCTTTCAGCAACAGAGAAAGAATGGTTGATTTTCAATCCTTCACAAACTCAGCTCCTGCATCTATCTACTTGCCAATTTTTATACACGGCTGTAATATATTCTTTAAGAGCACAACTTGAGCATTCTCATTTTCATAATATTCTTGATATTATTCTTTTCGAGTAATCTTTCATGTAAGGATCTCGTACTAGACAATTTTCTAAGAAGTTAGGTATTTTGAAGCGTCTTCAGAACTTCAAACCATCCCTGTTGCTGATTCTATATAAGGGGGTTGTTCAACCTTGTATGTAATACTCATCGCATATCTGCTAGGGGATTCAACTCACACTGCCCTTCTTGAAAAGGTAAAATCGAATTATTAACTCTCCTATTCTCACTGAGTCTCTCCAATTTCTGTTGCTTCTTGGACAAGAAACTTTTCTTCCAAACTCTCTATTCTGACCTAGTGTGACTCGTCAATCTTCTACATAGTATAATTCTTTCTCTGTCCAACTCCCCTTAAACCATACTTAAACGTTATGCTCATTCTTACGTAAACACTACTGGAAGGATCTGTAGTTTACTTCTTTCTTTAATTTCCCCACTTCCAAAAACTTAAACACTTTCAACAGCAGTGAATCTGTTTATGCCAAACCTTGATCGCCCCTTCCTCTCACCTGGACTTTCAAACTCTTCTTGATTTTATCTGGGCCATTGGCCTTTCTTACAAGAAGATATTTATATATATATATATATATATATATATATATATGTATTATTATATATATATAGTTATATATATATATTTACAGTTTTTATTTGATTTATAAATATATATATATATATATATATATATATATATATATATATATATATATATATATATATATATATATATATATATATATATATATATATATATATATATATATACAGAGTGTGTGTGTTCATGTTATATGGCGAAATCTACAATAGTTAGAGGGAAAAGAAATACATTGCTGGAATGCTAGTACAATGCTGGTCCTGGAAATGTTAAAAAATAAAATAAAAATTATATCTCAAAAACTACAATAGCTACAGCGAAAAGGAATACATTTTTGGAATCCTGGTAAAATTTCACATAAGAAAATGTAAAATAAAAATAAAAAAAAAAATTATTGATAATAATTATAGTAATATGATTAGAAGGCCTATTTAGAGACCTTTTATTGATTTCTCGATAAAATAAATAGACTTTCTATTAAATTTTGCTTTATACGGCACACTAGGGGGCTCGAGCCGACGGGGAACATAGGGGGACGTTTTCCATACCCCGTAGGGGAGAGGGCGGAGGAACCCCGCGACACCCAAATACCAAAGAGCGGGGTTCCGAGACCCTCCCCGGAGGGAATTAGCACCCCGTAGTTCTCGGAAGGCCGAGACCCCGACCTCCTGCCATCGGTGCGGTATACCCTGTATTCTTTAGTAAAAAAGCAAAATTTAATAGAAAGTCTTTTTATTTTAACGAGTAACCAATAAAGGGATCTCTAAATAGGCTCTCTAATCTTATATTACTATAATTATTAACAATATTTTTTTTTTACATTTTCCTATGTGAAATTTTACCAGGATTCCAAAAATGTATTCCTTTTCGCTGTAGCTATTGTAGTTTTTGAGATTTTTTTTTTTTCATTTCCAGGACCAGCATTGGACCAGAATTCCAATGTATTCCGTTTTACTGCAGCATTAATAGTTTTTAAGATACATATGACGGACAATGGAAACGCTGACCATATATATATATATATATATATATATATATATATATATAAATTTATATATATACAGAGTATATATATAAATATATATATATATATATATATATATATATATATATATATATATAAAAAATATATATATATATAAGTATATATATATATATATGTTATATATTTAAGGTCGATTAATGTCATGGGTCTTGTATCGCCAGACGCTGGTCCAAAGCTTTGCCCCGTAAAAAAAAAAAAATATATATCAAAAATAAGAATATGAACAGATTTTTGATCTCTGTAACACATACAAGAAAATGTAAAATATTGTTAATTATAGTATTGTGAATAAAGGTCATTTAGAGACTTTATTAATACTGCAAACAAACAGACTCTCTCTATTAAATTTAGCTTTTTTACCAAAGAATTCAAGGGTGCACCGCACCGATGGTAGGAAAGCCGCCTGGCTTCCAACTACGGGGTAGGACTATTCCCCCCCTCCGGGGAGGTGGAACCCCCCGCTCTTTGGTATTTGGGTGTCGTGGGGGTTCCTCCGCCCCTCTACGGGGTATGGAAAACGTCCCCCCTATGTTCCTCGTCGGCTCGAGCCCCCTAGTGTGCCGTATAAAGCAAAATTTAATAGAAAGTCTATTTATTTTAACGAGAAACCAATAAAAGGTCTCTAAATAGGCCTTCTAATCATATTACTATAATTATTAAAAAATAATTTATATTTATTTTTTTTTTTTTTTACATTTTCTTATGTGAAATTTTACGAGGATTGTATTCCTTTTCGCTGTAGTTATTGTAGTTTTAGATATAATTTTTTTTTTTTTTTTTTTTTTTTTTTTTTTTACATTTGCAGGGCAAACTTTGGACCAGCATTCCAGCAATGTATTCCGTTTTACTGTAGCATTAATAGTTTTTAAGATACATATGACGGTTAATCCAGACGCTGGTCATATATATATATATATATATATATATATATATATATATATATATATATATATATATATATATATATATATATATATATATATATATATATATATATATATATATATATATATATATATATATATATATATATATATATGTTTATTATTTTATTTTTATTATATATATATTTTATATATTATAAACATTATATATATATATATTATATATATATATATATATATATATATATATATATATATATATATATATATACTGAGAGAAATGTATGTTTAAATTATAAATATACATTTTAAATAAAATACTTCTTTCAAAATTAAATATTTATATTCAATTTAAACATTTTTCATAATATATATATATATATATATATAGTTATATATATATATATATATATATATATATATATATATAGTTAGTAGTTTAAACATATATATATAAATATATATATATATATATATATATATATATATATATATATATATATATATATATATATATATGGCCAATTCCTAGATAAGCAGGCAATGATAATTTTGGTACTTTTTTTAGAATTTCTGACACCTTTGCAGTACAATTTGTTGAGTTAAGCTAAGAATAGTGTGAGGCTATTATTTTGCTTTTGCGTTCTAATTTGATTTATAAATTATATTGCTTCACTGATTTTAAGAAAAGAAAATTCTTTCAAATGTATGAATTTATTACAAATATTTAGTAAATAATAATAATAATAATTATAATCATATTCCTTTTAATAATTTTAAAAATAATTAGAACACACACACACACACACACACACACACAATAATAATAATAATAATAATGGCCAAACTAAAGAAGTTACCCGCATCTTATCTCGAAAACTAAGATAGGTAAAAGAAAACTGATAACATATATGGAATCAGCGTATGAAATTTGTATGGAAAAGGGAAAATTTTTTTTTTTATTTTTTTTATATTTCCAAAACTACGTAGTAGAAAACTAAAAACATATATGGAATCAGCGTATAAATATTTTTTGCTCGAGCCGACGGTGGGACAGAGGGGACGTTTTCATACCCCGTAGGGGAGGGGCGGAGGAACCCCGCGACACCCAAATACCAAAGAGCGGGGGTTCCGAAGACCCTCCCCGGGGAAATAGTCCAACCCGTCGTCCCCCAGGAGGCCGAGAGACCCCGACTCTTGCCTCATCTTTGCGGTTTACCCTGGGTATTCTTTTAGTTAAAAAAATAAAATCTTTTTTCAAACATATTTCATGCGCTGATTCTAAATATGTTATCAGTGTGAAATATGGATTGTGTGGAAAATGAAAAAAAAAAAAGTAAATTTTTTTTTCATTTTCCATACAAATTTCATACGCTGATTCCATATATGTTATCAGTTTTCTTGTATCTATCTTAGTTTTCGAGATATCATGCGGGTAACTTCTTTAGTTTCACAATAATAATAATAATAATAATAATAATAATAATAATAATAATAATAATAATAATAATAATAATAATAATAATAATAATAATAATAATTAAATAAAATTAGTTATCTGAAAACATTTAACAGCAGCAATAATTCTTACGTCACTAGAAATTAATTAAATAACATTGGTAATCTTAAAATATTGAATGATAAGCTATGTATAGAGTGAGGCTTTTCCTTATTTTATAATCTTTTATAAAAGGAACATATTTTTAAAATAATTTTGCTTCACTATATTTTTATATAAATATTTTGGAACAATTTATACATCCTAGCAACATTTTAGTACGTTTTACGTTCAAGTACTTTTTATTGTGATATAAAAGTCAATGATCTATATATATATATATATATATATATATATATATATATATGTATATATATATATATATATATATAAAGAGTATATATATATATATATATATATATATATATATATATATATATATATATATATATATATATATATATATATATATATATATATATATATATATATATATATATATATATATATATCAGGCGCGGCTTTACAGAGGAAGCACAGGAGGCCGGGCCTCCTCATAAATATAAATAAAAAGTAAAAAATAAAAGCAACTAATGTAATAAAAAAATTCAAATTACTATTTATTACTATTAAAATAATGTTTAAAATGTTATACAAGGACGCTAATTTTACATTAAAATAATTTATTTTCTTCCGAAACATATTTTTCATATGAATCATTGACTGGAGGCCTTTCGATTTGTGCCTACTAGAAAAACACTGGTTGTCATGGCAACGTAAAAGAAACCGTATTCATATTTTGTCTCCTTTGAGGATTTTTCCAAAAGGCCTCCTGGCAAAATTCATAAAATAAGTGCTCTCAAAATTTGGCAACTCTACTCATAAACTGTTCCATTAGAAGGTAATTGGGGTGTAATAATATTCGGTCGGTCTGGGGTCAACCATTTGTCTTGCTAGAAACTAGCTTGACAATAGGAATATTAAAATGATTTAATTAGGTTTTCTTCTTTATTAAAATCAATTGCATAGAAATGGTTATAGGCATCTTGACAGAATAATTATTTATTTTAACACTCGGTATATTTCACAAGTTGCTTTTTTAGCAATCAGATTTTAATGGGAAGTTATTATTTTTTCTTCCTCTTATTTCTCTTTCCGGTTAATAAATGGTTATTTTCTTTTAGCTCCTTCTTCCTTACTCCTTAGTACTTGGCGTACCATCCTAAAAATTTTTTTCGCAATTAAATACCAGCAAAATCATTGTTTTATTTCACAGAAGTATAAAATTTGTATTTCTTTTTATATAATATTATTATTATTGGGCCAAGGCAATGCCCACAGGCAAGAGAGTACCAAGACTTCCCTGCCTTTCAAGCTGGCTTTCTTTTCAAGACTCCCGACACATTTTAAATTTACTCGGGCGTTGGACTTACCCAGAGTAACGCCAAGTAGCGTTTTTACTTTATTTCAAGGGAAGATCCAATATTGGGGATTTTGGCACCCCATTTTAGCCCCACCTGTGGTGGACATGGGGCCTATTATCACCTTGATGGAAAAAAAGATAACTGCAGCTTTGACCTTCTGTAACAACATTTTGAGTAGCTTTTCTGTATCAATGTTATAGCTTCGTTAGAACCCATTGTAAGTCACTTTCTGCCATCTTTTCCTTCCGAATGATTAAACTTGAATATACATAGATGTAGTTTATTGCGCACAAAATGGACTATATAGTTTTTTGATTTTTGGAAAATTGTGCTCAGCAATTAAAAAAAAAAAAGTAGGTTTTGAAATTCGACATTGCTGAGCACAATTTTCCAAAAATCAAAAAAACTATACTGTCCATTTTGTGCGTAATAGACACATCTATGTATATTTCAAGTTTAAAGTAATTTCGAAAAAAAATTGTAGAAGTTGATACGAAAAATGTCAAAAACATTCGGTTCTGAAAAAATGAAAACGCCGAAACAATGACTACAGACACAGAAAAACACCCGAAACCGACGTTTTAGAGGTAAAAAAAAGCTACGGTTTGCTTTTTTCCCATCAAAATTGTCTGAAAATTAAGAATTTTATGTCTATTTTTAGGTGGGGCTAAAATGGGGTCCCAAAGTCCCCAATATTGGTTCATCCCCTTCAAAATACCATGATAGCATTATCGTTTACATGTGCATATATTAAGTTTACACGAATACCTCTTTAGTTCCACAAGAACAACCGTTACAATTCCCAAATACATATATATATATATATATATATATATATATATATATATATATATATATATATATTTATATATATATATATATATATATATATATATATATATATATATATATATATATATATATATATATATATATATATATATATATATTAGGAATTAAAGCATTAATATATTAAACTATTTAAAAAAAATATCTACATAAGAATTAGAATGAACAATGAAACAATTTTACATTATGGGGAAAAAACTATTTAAAAAAAAAAAATAAAATAAATTTAAAAATTGAAAAAAAGAATAAGAAATAGAATATATATATATATATATATATATATATATATATATATATATATATATATATATATATATATATATATATAGTATATATATATATATATATATATATATATATATATATATATATATATATATATATATATATATATATATATATAAATAAAAAAACAAATTTTAGAGGGTGAACGAAATTAAAATGAGAATTTGGCAAAAAATAAATTTATTCCTTTATGGTTAAAATCGAAAGAAGTTTTTTAGATATTTTATTTTTAAAAATGGATATTGTTTCTTTCCATTTTTATTATAGGGAAATTAAGTTTTCTTCTGTTTTGAAGTTTAAGGCTACACATAAATAAGAGAGATCCACTATTTCATTTCAAAAATAGTGGAAAATTTATCACGGCTTCATCGAAGATATTGGCCTTTCGAGCTGATAATATTGGTAAAATCTGAAAAATAGAATAAATAATATATGGGGAGAGGGGATTTTTTTCCTTGTGTATTCAATATCAATCTATACGGTATGTATACCTATATATATATATATATATATATATATATATATATATATATATATATATATATATATATATATATATATATATATATATATATATATATATATATATATATGTATGTTATATATATATAAATATATATATATATATATATATATATATATATATATATATATATATATATATATATATATATATATATATATATATATATATATATATATATATATAAAGAAAAATATATAAATATATATATATATATAGATATATATATATATATATATATATATATATATATATATATATATATATATATATATATATATATATATATATATATATATATATATATATGTATATATATATATATATATATATATATATCAACCCTATTTATCTATCTTTATACTTGAATATAAATTAGTTGTGAATAACTTAGAATACACATCACTCTATATATCTAGCTATCTGTCTATTATCTATCTATCTATCATTCTATCTATCTATCTATCAATCTTTATATATATATATATATATATATATATATATATATATATATATATATATATATATATATATATATATATATATATATTATATATATGATATATATATATATATATATATATATATATATATATATGGCCAGTTTGTCCGTCATATGTATCTTAAAAACTATTAAATGCTACAGTAAAACGGAATAATACATTGGTGGAATGTTGGTCCAATTTTTAGTGCTGAAAATGTAAAAAAAAAAAAAAAATATATATATATATATATATATATATCAAAACAATAATAGCTACAGCGAAAAGAAATATATTTTGGAATCCTGGTAAACTGCATAGGAAAATGTAAAAAAAAAAAAAAACAAAAATTGGCTATTTTTTTAGGGGGAGCGTGAGTGGTAGGGGGACATAGTAATATATATATATTATTTGTAAAGGTATTACACGGCAATGTAGGGGGCTCGAGCCGACGGGGAACACAGGGGGGGACGTTTTCCATACCCCGTAGGGGAGGGGCGGAGGAACCCCCGCGACACCCAAATACCAAAGAGCGGGGGTTCCGGAGACCCTCCCCGGAGGGGGGGAATTAGTCCTACCCCGTAGTTCCCCGGAAGGCCGAGAGACCCCGACTCCTGCCATCGGTGCGGTATACCCTTGGGTATTCTTTAGTAAAAAAAAAAAAGCAAAATTTAATAGAAAGTCTATTTATTTTAACGAGAAACCAATAAAAGGTCTCTAAATAGGCCTTTTAATCATATTACTATAATTATTAACAATAATTTTTTTTTTATTTTTTTTTTACATTTTCCTATGTGAAATTTTTCCAGGATTCCAAAAATGTATTCCTTTTCGCTGTAGCTATTTTAGTTTTTGAGATATATTTTTTTTTTTTTTTTTTTATTTTTTTTTTTTTACATTTCCAGCACTAAAATTGGACCAGCATTCCAGCAATGTATTCCGTTTTACTGTAGCATTAATAGTTTTTAAGATACATATGACGGACAATCGAAACGCTGACATATATATATATATATATATATATATATATATATATATATATATATATATATATATATATATATATATATATATATATATATATATATATATATATATATATATATAGTACTATATATATATATATATATATATATATATATATATATATATATATATATATATATACTATATATATATATATATATATACAAAGGTGGGCACCGTTAATGAAAAAGTTAACGTCGTTAATTCTTAATCGTTAACAAAAAAAATTAACGGCGTTAATCATTAAAGCGTTTATCGGTAAAGAATGTAGCGGAAGTTAACGTTAATCGTTAACGTTAACCGTCTTCATTTTTTTTTTTTTTTTTTTTTTTACAGTTATCACCACCACTCACGGGCAGAGCCCTATTCAAGGAGGGTATGTTGCACGCCAAAATTTCATCCGCTAGCGCAAATTACGCAGATGAACATAGACGCAGGCAGGCTTTAAAGTGAGGGAGATTAAATTCAGCAGGAAACACAGAAGATGGAAGAGAGTTCCACAGAACAGTGGTGGCAGGAAAGAAGGAAGCACCGCAGCGAACTAGCCTGGAGTTACCAATATCTACACAAAACTCGTGCGCAGACACACCCTTTGTGCTACGGGGGCGTCGTAAAGGTGGTGGTACGCGAGTGGTAAGTTCCCTCGAACACCTGCCGCTGCGATACCTATAGAAAAGAGAGAGATAAAGCACCAACATCGCGCAGCAAAGATAGAGGGTCAAGTGAACTGGAAAGTACAGAACAGTTTATAAGCCTTTTGGCTTTTGACTCGACTTTGTCCAAAAAGTCATGAAACCAGAGCCCCCAGACTGTTGAGAGAACAGGTACTTAAGGCAAGGCTGGATGAGACCCTTGTGCTAGCGGAGTAACTGAGAAGAGGAAAAAAAGCCTCGCAGTCTAAACAGAACTCCAGTTTCTTTGAGGCCGCCCCAGCAACCGTTGTGATGTGAGGTTTCCAAGACATTTTTTTTATGTTAAGGCCAAGGATGTTTATATTGTCAACAGGAGAGACGAGAGAACCGTCAAAAGAGATAGGAAAGTTAGAAGGTATTTTAGAGAGGGAGATTTGTAGAAGTTGGGTTTTTAAAGAATTGAATTTCACAAGGTTGAGAAAGACGACCCCAATCTGCAAAATTCTATCCAGATCAGCGAGAATAGAATCGGAAAGATTAAGACGAGGCAATTCTAGAAGTAAAAGATGGAGCAGAATTGAAATGAGTTGAAGAATGAAGGGTCGAGTCATCGGCATGTGAGTGGATAGTTAGATGTGCAGGTGAGAAGATCATTAATGAAAAGTAGGAATAAAGTAGGAGATAAGACGAAACCCTGAGGAACACCACTATTGACAGAAAAAGAAGAAGTCGCTCCATCAACCAGAGCCGATGTTTAGCGACTTGAAAGAAAGCTAGACATAAATAAGCAAAGAGAAGGAGGAAACCCAAAGGAGGGGAGCTTGAGAGCAATGCGCCATACCTGGTAGATGCTTTGGATATGTCAAGCGCCACTACGCACGTCTGCCCGTAGTTCCTAAGAGCTGAAAACCATAAATCGGTTAAATAGGAAAGTATATCGCCAGTAGACTTTGAACACCAAAAGCCGTACTGGCGATCGGAAAGAAGAAAATGAGATTCCAGATGGTCTAAGAAGTGAGAGTTGAGAAGGGTTTCAAAGATCTTAGATAGAATACAAGTGAGAGCTATAGGGCGATAGTTAGAAGGATCAGAGCGGCTTCCTTTTTTCGGAATAGGTTGGACATGTGCGTGCTTCCAACACTGAGGGAAAGTATAGTATTAAGACATAGAGAATATAGTTGAACGAGGGGGCGGTGTCAGCATCGTAAGCACGTTCCCCTCAAAACTCGGGCTTTTTCCAACCCTATGTTAAACATTACTAAACTGGATAATAACACATTTTGAGCCATTGAGTGGAGCGTTTAGGAAATTTTGAAGAAAAAAAGTTTATCTCTTATCGAAATCGAATCTAATACAATTTAAAATCTGATAAGAAAATATTTTATAAACTCGTAAATTAAGTTAACGGTTAACGGATGTAGGGGAAAATTTTAACTCGTTAATAGACCGTTAATTTTTTCGAAATTAACGAAAGCGTTAAAAGTTAACGAAAATTTTAACGAGTTAATTAACGGATTAACGCTTTAACGCGTTAATGCCCACCTTTGTATATATATATATATATATTAGGAATTGGTTAGATAGTTATATATATATATATATATATATATATATATATATATATATATATATATATATATATATATATATATATATATATATATATATATATATAATTGGAAATCTTCGTTGCTCTGACATTTTATTACTATTATTATTAGAGCATAATAATTTTCGTCTCTTCTTACTTGGAATATTTTCCTTTTTCCTAACGTCTTACAAGACCATTTTATATCATTCCTGATGTTCGATAGACGTCTGATTTTTTTTCTTCTTTTTGAAGCTCCGTTTTCTTCGCTTGGTCGTCGTAACCTTCGAATACGTCTTATTGCTAGATTTCGTTTTCGTTTTCTTCCTCGCGACCGTTCTTGGTTCGCGGGAAGGCGAGAAGATAGCTTGGCGGGAAAATCTTTCGTGCTGGCATATTGTATCTAGTGATTCTTCTGTTTCTTCCTCGTTTATATCAAAGGATTGGGATATTTCTGAGCCTAAATAATCGTGGAAGAGAATAAATGCGACAGATAAATCAGCTCAAATGTTGGTGATTCATTTAGCAATTACTATATTAAATATATAAAAAGAAATTCGAATACGAATCTACACAAAAGCTTTGGAAAGATGAGTGCTAATATATATATATATATATATATATATATATATATATATATATATATATATATATATATAGAGAATATTATATATATAATATATATATATAATATATATATATATATATATATATATATATAATATACTATATATATATATTATATATATATATATATATATATATATAATTATATATATTATATATAATATATAATATATATATATATATTATATATATATAATATATTATATATATATATATAGTATATATATATATATATATATATATATATATTATATTATATATTATATATATTATATATATTTAATATATATATATATATATATATATATATATATATCAGGGGTGTATATATAACTACATCTGCCAATACTATATATATATATATATAATATATATAATTATTAATAACTATATATATATATATAATATATATATAATATATAGTATATATATATATTTAATATATATATATAATTATATATAAGGTTTTACAGACGTCCCGTAATTTTCCGACAGTCCCGTTTTTCAAACCACTGTCCCGTTTTTTGTATCCTGTCCCGTTTTTTAATCAATTGTCCCGTATTTTAAAACAGATGAAAATGAATCCAAATTTTTATGCTTATTTTACAACTTACGTTGGTAAACATTATAAATCTTGAAATTTAGCAGCTGCAAGCAGCATATAGGCTAGGCATGAAATCGCTATACTTATAAAGGCAGGAAAACTGAGAAGAGATCATGTTCGAAACATGTAGATGTAGTCTTTGAATTTATGTACGTGAATAAGCGAAGGGCGCGAAACATGTCAAAAAAAATAACAGTCTTCTTTGATCGCTCTGTGTGACAACAAGTTATTTTTGTGATTTAAAAGTTAATTATCTATATATATATATATATATATTATATATTATTATATATTATATATATATATATATAATATATATATATATATATATAATATATAATATATATATATATTATATATATATATATAGTATAGGTATATTGTAATTGTGCATAAGACGAGCTCTCCTGGACTTTTAGTTATTATTCAATATATTTTAAATATATTGATTTTTCTTGTAGGATTCGTAAAATCAAGTACAGGTAATGTAAATTTATTAAATCTAAGCATAGTTAAATTATTATAATTCCGTTTATAAAATCGTAAACCCAGGCCATTTTTACTGAACTTGCCTATGTTTCATAAGTCATAACAAAATAGGGATTAATTAAAGATACGTTACAAAAATATCGACATGAAGTTAACAAAAAGCACCTTTTCAAATTTTTTTTTTTTATGAATTTTATTTGAAAATCGTATGTGAAGTAACATTTTTGCAATTTTTTAGTTCTTTTAATTGTTATATTTTTAATAGAAATTTACACTCCTGACCCCGTGAGTACTGGATAAATAATACAATTTTTATTTATAATGCATTTTTAAATTTTCTTATTTTACAGAAATTTATTTTTATACATTAAAAAATATATTATTTATGCAGTACTCACGGGTAGAAATATCCATTCTGCCATATATATATATATATATAAATATATATATATATATATATATTATGATATATATATATATATATATATATATATACTACTTAATATATATATATATATAATATATATATATATATATATATATATATATATATATATATATATATATATATATATATATATATATATATATATATATTATTCTTTTTTAACATATTGCTAGTATATGATACTAACAATGAATTTCAGTGGTGATGGACATGATTCAAAAGTTCGAAATATTTTAAATAATTATTTAAAACTCGTATATTAATCAAAAAAATTTAAAAAAATGAATACTCCTCAAAACGTACGAACACTTTAACAGAAATCCAATTACATATTATGAAAACGGCGTATAAAGCTTATTACAAAAATGTAAAAAAAAAAAAAAAAAAAAAATTTTTTTTTCATAAATGAAATATCTCGAAAAGTAGGACACTTACAGAAAACCAATTACGATATTTTAGAATGCAGCGTGTAAAAATATAAATATAAATATAAACAAACAAATAATAATAAAAAAAATAAAAAAAAAAAAAAAAAAAAAATAGGGGCCTCGAGCCGACGGGGGAACAGAGGGGGGGACGTTTTCCATACCCCGTAGGGGAGGGGCGGAGGAACCCCCGCGGCACCCAAATAACAAAGTGCGGGGGTTCCGGAGACCCTCCCGGAGGGGGGAAATAGTCTACCTGTCGTTCCCCGGAAGGCGAGAGACCCCGACTCCTGCCTTTTCGGTTTACCCTATGGTATTCCATTAGTTAAAAAAAAAATAAAAAATTTTAACTGACGGAGTCGTAAAAGGTAACTGGTCTAGAAATTTTTGAAATCATGTTTTTTTCACCCCTAAAATTGACTGTTAGAATAATATACTAGAAAAAAATAAAAAAAAAAACAAAAAAAAAATCAAAACTCACGGAGTCTTAAAACATAACAGGTCCTATAATATATATATATATATATATATTATATATATATATATATATATATATATATATATATATATATTAATATGTATATTTATATATATATATAATATATATATATATATATATATATATATATATATATATGCAAATGCATGACAGAATGGGTATTTCTATGAGGGATTCGCCCCCGTACCCCTTACCCCTTACCCGTGACAGTTGAGGAAATAAAATTTTTATGTATAATGCAAATATTTTAAAAATTTCTTACTTTACAAAAAATTATTTTTATACACTAAAAATAAATTTCTCTAGCACTCACGGGTCGCGTACCGTCTTATATATATATATATATATATATATATATATATATATATATATATATATATATATATATTATATATTATAAATAGATATATATATATATATATATAGACCTCACGGGTCGGGAGCCGTCTTATTCACAATTAACATTATATATATATATATATATATTCAAAGCTAAATTTTTATTAAATTTTAAGGCCTGTTGAAAATTTAAAATTAATTGAAATAATGGCCCCCAAAGGCAAGAGGAAATGTGTTTTCAATAAGGACCTTGAGAAAGAATACCCATATATGAAAAAGACATTTACGGAATCATGTGTTCGTTGCAACATATGTTCTTCCAGCTTTAATATCAGTCATGGAGGAAGAACAGATATTACACAACATTTAAATACTGAAAAACATAAAACTGCTTTGCGTGCCAGTGCATCAAGTTCAACACTCACAACGTTTTTCAGAAATGACATTTTTGGTGACAAAGAACTTAAATTAGCCGCGGCTGAAGGAGCATTTGCCTATCACTTAGTGCAACATAATCAATCTTTCAAATCTATGGATT